>JABFPM010001083.1:0-22619 GCA_022817325.1 Idris sp. 1 HC-2018 | reverse complement strand
TTTAGAATGCAGCTAAAAGGCTCACTCCAATTATACTCACTTGGATGAAAATAATAAATTTAAAATATATAAATAAGGATGATTAAAATGTTAACGATAAGGCGACAAAATCTAATGAACAAGCATGATTATGTTGGTCGTTTGTCGTTAAAAATCGTCGCATCGAAGTGCAGTGTCGTAATAAACGCTAATGTGTAACAGCTATTGTACTTGTATTATGTTACCGAAATAGCGATAAATGAGTTTTTTTTATCTATCAAACATAATAACGAGTAGTCTGCTCGCATCTTCAATTAGGCCTGGATTGGGCCCAGGCTAACGATGCATATGACCCAACCTAGGCCTCAGCAGAAGTGCGAGGGCATGCGAGGTATTTACAGTTTAAATTGCTTTATTTAAATTAAAAGTACGTTATCTAAATCCGAAAACAAGACAAATTAACATTGTCCTTCATTAATGAGGGAATCTCTATCCTATATAGGAATTAAAGGCAATACAGTCTCTCCTCCGTTCTCTTCCTGGCTATACTATAATTTTTTTTTTTAACGAACCAAAAAAAAAATCGCATCATTCGTAATAAATCGCCATCTACGCGCCCGATGCTAGTTACTCGTCATTCGATATTAATAATAATCGTTTCAACTAAACATTTTTTACTGTACAGATTACTATACTCTTCCAGCTACGTTATTTGGAAGATTTGAGGAAGAATGTTTAAGCTCGAAATAGCTCGTTTCTTTACTTCGAACTCTCTATTTTTTGTAGGCTCCTCGTTATTTTATATTTTATTTAGCTATTTAATTTGTGTCTTTCTTAATCTAGAGTAGTCAACTGATAGGAACTTTCAGTATTGCCTAGCATTGGATATATTATTCGAACTATGTATATAATTACACATATAAATGATAATTTTAGGTTATTTTAAACGTTAAGGCCCTTCAGAGTATCACACAGGCCCAATTTTTATAACATATTTACTACACGAGCTTTTGCGATGCACATGCAACAATATTGTCTTTTCATTCGTGTCAATAGTACTCAGACTTGTTTTATAAGTTTTGAAATCAATAAAAACATTTCTTTCTTTCTTATTTTATAATTCTTAATTTTCAATAAAATCAACGTATCAATTCACAAAGCAAGTCTGATTTTCTGTATCGTAATGGCAGTTTAATGCTTCGTTGCAACAAGATCAATTGCACATGTTTCCCAAACATTCAACACTTACGACCATTCTGATTAAATTTTTTTTTTGTTTTTTTTGTTTTTCCCTCAAGTTCAAATTAAATTCTAAGTATTAAGTTGTTTTTTATACAATAACGAACATTACTGTAAAAGAAATTATAAGCGATTTATCAGAAGTTTTTGTATGAAAATAGTATTGTTATAAAAATTTATCAATATTTAAAGCTGTATGGTATAATCAATTTTGCATTCAAAAACAATTACTACATAGCACAAAAATTGTAATTTTAATAATAAAATATAGTTGAAAATAAATCATAATTTTATTATCAAAATCATTGGAAATACATTTTTTATTATGTGTATTACAATTATTTAGATGTTAAAATTAGAATGAAATTAAAAAATTCTAATTAAACAATTTTTTCATATTAAACGTCAAATTACTATGTATACACAAGTTTCAATAATTTCTTTCAGAAACATTGATTATTACATAAAAATGACTTTTTTAGCTAACAAATCTCATAGTTTTAAAATATTTTTAATTTTTGAATACACAAAAAACCAATCAAAATGCTCATAAAACTAGTTAAACAATTTGAATTTCTAAACTATGAGCACAAGTTCTTGCCGTATCGAAGCGTTCAATTTTAAGCTTTCATTACGAACATCCAGGATTATAATCTCAAACATTTGTCAAAGATGTGTCATAAAGTACAAATATATTATGTTACAAATAAAATCGTTTTTAAATTTTAAATATTTATAGATTAAAAAAACGGTTTAATTCTATACAGACCGTTTAGTAATAATAAAAAAAAATAAATCAAATTCGATATTTTTGTTGTCAACATTATCCGATATTTTGAGTCATTAATTATACAAGTTTGTCAGAACAATACAATATAAACTTGAGACCTTCCAAATCTCAAATTATCACCGAAAAATGTTGTATTTCAACAAGCACAAAGTAAATATATACCAGAACATATATATTTTATAAATAGTTATAGCACGCATAAAAAGTTACAAACTTTTTGAAATTATCATCCCTTGTTTAAACTGGTTATCGCACGAAATGATATCAAACAGCAATACAAAGACGAGCGCATATATTGAAATCATTTACGAATCTAGGATGTCAGCCAGACACTCACCGCCCGTGGTTGTGGTCGGCGTGGAAGTCGCACTTCCGCTGTGCTGTTGCTGTTGCTGTGACTGGAACATTGCCGTGGGATGAAGGAACAAAGATCCGTACATCATATTTTCGTCAGTCTGCTGCTGCTGCTGTTGCTGGTTGGCTTGCTGTTGGTTGGCCGGTGCGGGGTTTGTTGTTCCAGCACTGGAGTTTCCCGAGACGGTGACTGGGGCACCTGGGGTCGGCGGCACCAAACTCCCGTCTTCGACAGCCACGCGCACAGACTCAATGTGTCGTCGCGAGAACACGTGCTCCTGCAGGGGTGACTTTGGCGAGTAGCGAACAGAACAGAGGCGACATTCGTCCGGCCCGGTTGGTCCCCGGTGCGGCTGCACTGCGGATCCCTCCGCAGGCAGACCGGCGGCCAGCCGGGCTTTCTTCTCTTTTGCTCGGGCATTCTGGAACCATACCTGCAACTCGTCTCAATTAGTTCATGTGTTTCTCCGAGAAATTCCAAATTAATGATTTTGTATGCGAGAAAAACGTGTCATTCAAGTTTTACGTATTACAGAGTTTCTCGCATGATTGTGTTTATGTTTTTTTTTTCTTCTTCATAAATAGTATACACATTGCACTACGGATTTATGTCTATGGTATACACATTGCTACTTGATTTGCGATTATTCGAAGCGAAAACGTTCAACAAACACATGCGTTATAATCAATGTTTAAGTTACACATCAAATTAACGGTCTAAATTGTTAAGTACTATTTTTTAAATGTTATTGTAAACTATTGAAATTGTTAACAAGCAAAATTTAGTTTTATTAATAATTATTTTGTACAATGGTGTATAAACTTTTTTTATTATTACATTTTATTGGATTCACCTTGATATTGTTATTTAACTATTTTTCTCTTTGGGTAAAACATGAAATTACAAGTTTTAGAGTGATTTTTATTATCAAAGAAGAGACAGATTTGTAAGAAGTAAAATAAAATGGATATTAAATGAATGGAAAAAAATTATTAAATTGAAATAAAAATAATAAAATTCAAAATATAAATTATAAATACATTTGCTTCTAGCTTATGGATTTTGTTTACATGTGTATTTTAAAGGAAAAAAATAAATTATTGTGTAATACATTTTAACAATCATGCCGCTATGAGAAACAAACACGTAAAATAATTACAAAATTAATATTTAATTTTTGTATTAAAATTTAATAAAATGAATAATTCAGTTTTTTTTTTCATTATTTCTGTTATAATTATTATAAGAACATTGATAAATTTTGATCAACACAATTTATTTATATGATTTTACAATATTTAAAAAAAAAATCTAGTGAAAAACAACAGTAACTATATTAAAATTTTGAATGATTTTGACTTTTATATAAATATATTGAAAATTATATATTTTTTTGTTGGTCATTGGCAAAATTACCTTCAAACTACAAAACAAGAATTGAGGACACCGCTGCTACAATGGCCTAACCCGGTTTAGGCTGTTTTTCTTTATCGAACTCATTCCCTCTTAAGTTGTTTATATGTACCTAAAGTTTTGAAACAATATTTTTTATAATTTTTGTCCAAAATTGGATTAGAATCAATCATGCGCACCAACTACTTGCGGCTTATAATCGAGCTTGCCGCTGTTCTGCATTATTCGACGCGCGCAGATTAATATGGATATTACGCACTGTTGCATTTTTTGTGCATTGTATCGTATTTATACGAGCATTATTATTTAGAAAAATTTAGAACACATAAATTTCCCAGAAATTAGACGAAAGAGAAGATATATATATATCTATATATATATCTATATATATATATATATATACACTTAGTTGAATTACTCGTGCAAATTAGTTTAATTTTTTATGAATTAATAAATTCTAAATTATCAATTACATAATTTATTATTTAAAACATTTTGTAGTTTTTACATTAAGGCATTGTAATGCAAGAATGACCTGTTTCTCTTTAGTTGCGGCTTGTTAGAGAAGCAACATTTTTTGTTGTATTATTATTTGACATAATATTAAAAGTAAAAAACTTATAGAATTTAAGGACTGTTTTGGATAAAGATATCATCAAATTATTTATAAAGCATCAACATTTTACCATCTTTGATCATATGTTTATTTTTTTCATGCAAAAGTTTATTCACCTCATGCAAATACTTACAAGTTAAATAAAAAATGAAAAAATTAAAATTTAAATGATCAAAAGATATTCCATCGAATTAGGTCGTTCTTGCAGATGGGTCCTCAATCGGGAAGATGATACAATTCAACTTGGCATATAGAAGTCAACTACTAATATTATTGCATACAATTCATGCATTACCGAATAGCAATAAAAAAAGGAATAAGTAATCAATATTGAACCGAGCAGCTTGTTATAGTGAGTGAATTAATATTTAAAAATTATTTTTCTCATGTAAGGCGTGATTTTTAATGATTACAGGCTTCTAAATAGTTGGAAATTAAGTTAATAAAACAACTTATAATTGCCACGATTTACAAAATAAATTGAAGATACAATGAAAATATGAATACTTATAAAATAAAATTAAGATTTTTTGCTAAGATTATATTAATTCTAATAATTTTTTTGTATTATTACAACATAAATTTGCAAATAAGAAAAACTTGTCAAATTCAAAATTGAAGAAGGCTAAAGATTCTACTGCATGCAAAAGAATAGTAAATTTGTTGTGAAATTAAGTTGTAAAATTTACCTGTACAACTCTCTTAGGTAGGCCAATTTCACGTCCCAGCATTTCACATTCCGCCATCGTTGGAGTCTTATAATCCGAAAACAAAGACTTCATTACTTTGACCTGTGTTGCTGACATTTGTGTTCTATAACGCTTTCCACCTCCTGACTGACCGCTAGTGTTGCTACCAGCCACGGTTGACACTGTGTTGCCCACATTGCCACCACTGTGCATCCCCTGGCGAGAGCTCTGCGTACTCGAAGCCGGACTTGCCGGCCCACTCTCGTCGTCCAAGAATTCGGTTGTTTCACTCATACTGTCATCATCGCAAATGCTGCGTTCTGAAAGATCTGTCAAAGGTCCACAGTCGCTTCCTCCACGAAGATGTGCGTTGTGCTGCTCTTCCAGAAGATTGCTCAAAGTTCCAAGGCTCAATTTCATTGGACGACTCAAGTCCACAGGCTTACTCAGATCCAATGGAAATTCTCCGGGGTTTCCGGTTTGGTGGCTGCTTCCGTCTTGCTTACCATTGCTGGCATGCGCTTGTAATTCGCTGATGTATCGCTTTACAGATTCTTCGTAATATTTCTTTAAAGATGCTTCAACGTCTGTATTATAGGGTGGAAACATCGGTGGCATCATGTTTGGTGTGCTAGGATTTGACGGTGTCGAGTCCATTGAAATTTCCTCGTCAGGGATATTGTCAATGTTGACCTCCCCTCGGGCAACTTGATCTGCATGTTTGCTGCTCAAATGCGACTCAAGTGCGGATTTTACTTTAAACAGTGCCGGACAAAATGGACATCGTTTGTTGATGACCTGACTGTGTGCTCTGAATTGACCCTTTCGTTCTCTCGCTCGAGTGTTTTGAAACCAGACTTGGACAACTCGCTTCTTAAGACCAACTTCCCTAGCAATGGTTTCAAGCATTTTCCTCGATGGATTCGATTCGATTTGATACTTCTGATAAAGGTAGTCCAACTGTTCAGGTAAAATGGTTGTGCGTAATCTCTTGTCTTTCGGCTGTTCGTTGTGTTCTGCACCTTGTCTATTGCCATCCGTGCTGGATCCTTCTTCGAATTCTTCAATCTTTCGTTTGCCTCGTTCTTGCATCATTGCAATCAGGGGATGCGGAGAATCAGATGTAACACCACTTGTTGCGTTCAAAGCTTGCTGCTGGAGAATCCCAAAGGGAGAGTCTGGAGGATAAGCGGGTGGAAATAAGGAAGGATTCATGATATGTACTAATTGATGCTCTCGCCACAATTCGAAACGACTGAACATTAAATTGCACTTGTCGCACTGAAAGCTACCCTCTTTTGATTCATTCTGTTGCTGCGGCACTTCCTGCTGCTGTCGCTGTTGAGATGGTTGTTGCTGCTGCGGCTGCGACTGCGACTGCTGTTGTTGGGTAATTGTTTGCTGCTGGTGTGGAGGAGTTGCAGCATTCAATGCTTGCTGTAGACGTTCAGTTAGAGGGGTAGTATTGGTAGGGTTGTTTGGCACGGCATTAGTAGTGGTTGTCGAACTGCTATTACTGTCTTCAGAACTGAGAACAGCAGCCACTTGAGCAGCAGCAGCTTGGGCTTGTGCGCTTCGCTTAGCATCTTCTTCCTTGAAACAGTGGGTCTTCTGATGGCGGATGAGTTCATAGTATCGCTGGAAAACTAATAAACACTTCTTACACTGATAATTTAGTCCCGGCGTCCTTTGAAATCTCCCAGATCCATCGTCACCTTCTCGACCGCCTGGTGTAACTGGCTCAGTGGGAGGTTGATTTTCGTAAACTTTCCGTGCTTTTTGACGTGCATTTTGAAACCACACAACAATGACACGAGGGTTCAGTCCAAGAAGCTTGCTAAGGTATTCTAGGTCGTCATCTTTTGGATAAGCATTGTTCTCGAAAAACTCTTGAAGCACTTTGATTTGGTAATCAGTAAACCTAGTACGATTGGCTCTTTTCCCTGAACTTCCGCCTGATGAGTTGCTTCCGTTACTGTTTCCACCAAATGAATAATCAGTTGGTCCTCGTCCAGGACTCAAAGACCTCTGAGGAGTTAAAGTCATAGATGCAATGGGAGACAGTCCAACAGTTGCGACTCCTGGATTTGGGTTTGTGAATGACTGCGGTGTAATTTTTGGTGGCAACATCGGAGTACTAGGGGCACTTGTTGTAATAGCCGTTTGAGTTTGAGATTCATGGTGGAGTCCAGAAAAAACCGAGCTCATGCTCAAAGCAGGAGAGTGTGGTCGAGATTGTTGGTCGCCAGAGCTGCCCGGGGAATGATGTTGTTCATCCTGCATCATTTGAGAATTACTTTGTTCAGTCATCTCCTGCTTGATTTCTTGTTGAGCTTGCGATATAATCATTGGTGCAGGTGGTGGTGAGGATGATTGCTTGTTTGGGCTTTTATCGTCTGACGAACTGCTTCCAGAAACACTGGAATTCAATGATGTTACTTTAGCTTCTCCAGTTTTTTCGTATTCTTCCAAATTCAGAGTAGTGCTTGGAGGATTATTAAAGTTGTAGGGACTGTCCTTGTTTCTTTGTCTTTCCTTGAATAAAGTATTACGAAACCAGTGTTTGATTACTTTTGGAGGCAATCCACTTTGAGCAGCCATTTCCATAATTTGTTCTTCTCCAGGTGAGTTGTTGATGTCGAAATGAGAACGTAAAATTTTTAATTGTTCATCAGTTATTCGTGTACGAGCACGTTTTTGAGATGCAGTAGCATTTGCCTAAAATTACAAAATCAAAACATCATTCAATTAACTGGTTTTAAATATATCTGTTTGACAGTGTTGACATGTCCAAATTAAATAGTGAACTAAATATTTTGAATTTAGTTTTTCTATGAGTGCTTGTAAATCTACTACATATTCAAAAGAAATCAATAAAAATGAAATAAAGTACATTTAAACTAATAACGAATTTTGATATTTCACCTTTTTATTCAAGATATGTCATTACTTTATATGATTTGCTAAAATTAATTTTCACTATTCAAAATAAATTAACATGATTATAAACTGTATTTAAAGCGATATTTCAGAATTAAAATAAGTTTGATTTGAAATTTGAAGAGAAAGTACCAGTTTATTCACATATTCTCATTGTGAAATAGCAAAAATTAACTAAAAGTATATCTCATTGTATTTAAAAAAAAGCCATAAAACTCACCACAGCTGCTTGTTGCTGTTGAAGTGCAAGATGTTGTTTAGCAAGTATGTCAGTTTGGGCGTTGATCGGAGAATAAGCACTGGTTGCGCCGTCATAAGGCGGTGGTGGTAACATCATTGGCACTAGTGGTGGTTGTAAATTCATTGCGGCTAGTGCCGGAACGTTAAGCCCCAGTGGAAGTCCCATCATACCCAACATCATTCCAGGATAATGCTGTTGTAAATGCTGTTGTATCTGAGTCGCAGCCATTGCATTAATAGCCGCTTGCATTTCAGACACTTGTTGGGCTAGTGTTAATGGTGGATGTTGTTGTTGATGCTGTGTCTGTTGTTGTGCTTGTTGCAAGTGATGTTGTGGGATAGTGCCTTGAGCTGTTGGTGTAACTGATTCAGTACTAGAAACTGGAGTATTGCTTAAAGCTGGTGTAGTTGCAGGTGTGGTAGACGTGGCTTCCGGCGTTCTACTAGATCTTTCTTTGTTTTCCGAATTCTCTTCCTTCTCACGTTGTTCTTTATCTGAACTCAGATCTTGTGGTTGATTCGATGCAGGTGTAGTACTCCTTGGGGCCGTATTAGTCGAGGATGATGTTGCGACTGTAACAACAACACTTTTCTTTTCATATTCACATTTAAATTGTTGTGCATATTTTTCCAAAAACTCACGAGGCACTAAGTCCCGGTGTACTTCTTCACAGTGTGCTTTCAATACCCAAACGCTGCTGAATTCTTTATTGCAATGCTGACATGTGCTTCGAGTTAATTCAGGGATTACATCATCTTCAACATGTTCCTCGGGATCTTCTTCATTTTCTTGAATAGTCTGAGCAGCCATCGCTTGCTTTTGTTGTTCTTGCTTGTGTTGCTCCTGTTGAGCTTGATATGCCGCGGCTGCCTCTTCTTCTTTCCGTTGTCGTCTTTGGTGATTTTCGTTGAATTGCATAACCAAATCAAAACCAAAACTCTCTAACAAATGCTTGTACATTTGTGAGGTCTTTTGTTTCGGCTGAGATAACAGTTCCTGTGTTGCTTGTGACACTTGTTGAGATAATTGTAGTTGAGGTCCTGGAGTCGAGGAATTCGGAGGCGGAGTTTTCGATGTTGCAGAAGCAATTTGTTGCGAAGCAGCGAGTTGTTGAAACAATGCGAGAGGATTGCTGAATATGCAGTAGAGCTGTTGATGAGTGGCAAGTTGTTCTTGATTAACAAACAGTGCATTACATCGGGAACATGTCAGCATGTTGTTGTTACTGGTTGAATTCATGTTAACCGGTGGACTGGTTGGACTCGTTGGTGGTGGCTGCTCGATCAATGGTCGTAACAGGTCAACTTGTCCGGTGGATGCTAAGTCAGGCAGTTTACTGGCTCTCGTTTGATGTAAAACACTTCTCATGTGAATATCAAGAGTGCTTCCTTGAGAATAAGCCACCTTACAGATGTTACACTTGTAAGGTTTTTTGTCTTGATCCTGTGAAGCGTCTGTGGACTCTGTTGGACTTGATGGTGGAACGACAGAAATCAAATTGTTATCTCTACCACCTTGATCTTGCATTGCTCGTTTCAGCTTATGTAAATGACTGACACTATTGTAATGAACAAGCAATATATTCTTCTGCGTAAAACTTTCCTTACAAACGTCACACTTGTATGGTCTGTTTGGGTCTAAGTACTTTTCCATGGGATACGACATCTTTTCTCCCTTTCGGTGTAAAAGCGTTTTGATATGCCCAGTAAGGTAACTCTGACGTGTAAACGCCACTTTGCAGCGGTGACACTTGAATTTCCGGGTCGGATCTTGGTACGAGTCTTCAGCAACTGGTTGACTGTTCAAATAATCCTCCAGCAATCTTTGTTCTTTCTGCATCGGTGAAGAATCACTTGCATCACTTTCTTCTTCTTCTGCTCGGCTTTCATCTTCAGTGCTCTGCTCATTTGCTTGATTACTTTGGCGACGTAGAGCTTCTTCAGTTAGTGCTTGAAGCAAAGGATGCGCATTTATTAGGCTCTGCTTGTATTGTGCCAATTCTTCCTCATGAAGGTCAGAGTGAGCAGATTCCAAATGTCTTTGTAAGGCTTGAACTGAGCGGAAAGAGCGACCACAAAATGCACACTTAGTTGCATCTCTGATTGCATGATACTGTGAGTGTTGCTGCAGTTTCTCCAGGGTTTTAAAAGCTAAACTGCACTGTCCACATCGGTATTTGTAAACATGCTTCTCACTAACTGCCAAAGTCGGCGTTGTTGCTGGATGAGCTTCTCTGTGATGTTGTTGCAGTTCTTCGATGGACCGACAGATTCTTCCGCAAACTGAACACCTCGTTGTTTCATCCATCTCTTCACTGGCGCCACGTTCGCAGGATTCTTCGTCTTGCTGTTTCGTCATATTTGTGGGAGAACTCGGTGCCGCAGCTGGCGTTGATGTGTTTCGCGGGTTATTATTGTTCAGCCAGTGGCTTTGATCTACTAGTAATAACAGTCTTTGTAGTCCGTCTGCATTAACCGCGTGAATTTGCATCACGTGTTTTTCCAAAGCCGGCCGTTCTCTGAATCGATCTTGGCAAAGAGGACACTGAAGTTCCGGGGTTTCTTCCTTGACAGTTTCCAGTTTTTCTTCAGCGTCTTGAACATGAGCGATTTGCAAATGTTGTCTCAACTCTTCGCGGGACGCTGGCTGAAAAGTGCAGTAAGGGCAATTGATCTCTTCCATTTCGACGTCAGCCTCTTGATCTTGATCCTGATCATTGTCTGGTTCTTGTTTCACCTCACTACTACAGTCGCTTTCGGCGTCTCGTCGTTCTGAAAAAAAGTATACACAAATTTGCATTAAAAATCAGTGACAAATTTTTAAACAAAATTTTTCTCAACATTCACACTTTAATTCACATTGTACATTAGGCTGTAAAAAAATTTGAATTGGAATAGTTTTTGAAAAGTTTCATTAACCTTAATATTTGTGAATCAATGTTAAAAATCTAAATTTAATAAAATAATGTTATACTGTGCTCGTATCAATAACAAAAATTCTGTAAATTAGTTCGAAACAGTTCATCATGAGACGAACGAATTTTGTAATTACACGCGAACGTAATCATGTTACTAAACTTTCTCTTAGCTTATAATCTTGGTGAAGGGTATAATGGTGCTAATTACACACGATCGAGGTTCAAGTGTCCAAGCAATTTCTTAATCACATCACAAGAAAATGATTCATTACACAAATCCGGTCATGTACAGGAAGTTGCGTGAATCACGACTATAATGGGGCTTTCAATATTTGAATGATTCTTATTTTTATTAAAACATATAAGTGAATATTATGTTCTAAGTAAGCATTGTATTGAGAGAAAGTGAATCCAAAAGAATGATGACATAATTTGTTACTCATAAAGATTACTTTATCGTACATGTCACCCAAAAGATGTTTGTGCGTACAATATACATACACATACATATATATATATACTACATAAAACTATGAAAAGTAAAAAATTGCATTAAACGTTAATGTTTTGAGTACGTTAGATTAACCTGACACAAACGACATTTTAAGGTTTTGTATACGTAGATAGCTTGTATACGATTGCAAGCAATCAGCATTTAAAGAGCCGGAAACGGAAATTGTTGAAAAAAGTTGTAACTCTGAACAACATGTGGATTAACAATAACGCATACTAGTGAGAAAATTTGATACGAATTGAATTGACTTGAGTGCGGAGGAATATTATCAAACCTTCGGAAGAGAAAGTTTGGCTGAAAATAAAAGGATCAAAAAAGTGGTCTCACAGCTTTGCAAATGCAAATGCTGTTTTGTCTGTAATAAAAGAAAAATTATAGATTTGTAATATGAAATTAATGTCGAACACTTCCGTGAAGAAAAAAATAAAAGATGTACAGAAAACGTTTCATTGTACAAAGTCGCGTCAGTTGCAATGAAGACAAGACACGCGTGCAGTTGTCCTCGCCTACAGGTATATATTTAAGCATAAACTGCTGGATAATACATTTGCTATTGTATTTGGCGTGACATTATGGTATGACCATATGCTGAGAAAATTACCGTCATTTCAAGTCTAATTGCGACTTAATCGATGAGAGCACAAACTTTATTATAAAATACGTGTTGGGATCAAGCACTTTTTGAAGTGCTTTATTATCCAATTTAAATTTTTTTTCAACTTTCATTATTTAGGTAGTTCCATGGAAATCACTTTTTGAAATATATAATTATATAGAAAATCTTTAGATGATTATTTCATTAAAGATAATTACACTTTTTTGTTATAAAATATTATAATATAATTATGAATGTAAAATTTCAGCATTATTATGAATTTATTTGTTAATTTTTTTGTGTTGCATATATAATTTCGTTAAAATATAATAAAAATTACTCATTTGTAAACGTACATCAATTATTGCTATCATAATCGAACGACATTTAAGATAAAACAATAATAAAATAATTGCCCGACTATTTCTGGATATTCGTTGTCAAAAGTCAAACGAAAATCATTGTATTTTCGAAATGAGTTCAGACGTTTTTAAAATATTAATAACTTTAATTATTTAGGAAGAAAATGATATTTTCTGTTTGCTTTTAAATGATAAGACAAAGATTTATTTTGCATTCAAACTATCAATGTAGATAAGTGTTCATAAACTATTATTTATATAATGCACAAAGTAATAAAACACAGAAACAGACAGAGACAGAGACAGAGACACAGACATTTTCGAATCTAAATTCACATAAAACTACATACAATAAACTTGTACACATATATGTAATAGAAAAATTAAGTTACCATTATTTGTACTTGCAGCATTTGGTGTAGTAGGCGTGGAAGGACTGGGTTGCTGAGCAGGCTGTGCGTCGGGATCTGGCAAGACTTGGAACACATCACCAATATCAGTGTGAGGAGTTTCACTGCCTTGTAAGCTACTTCTTCGGTGCAGTTGATGTAACTGCTCCATCTGTAAATGTCTAATCGATCTGACGTGCTGTAACAACAAAAGTCGATGTCTAGCACTGTACCCACACAGAGCGCAATGATAAAGTTTCGCTGGAAACAGTGCATTCGAGCTTGCTTCCAAAAGGTGCCTGAGCAGCAGAGCCGCTGCTTCGTGTCTTGATGTAGCAGCATGAAGTGCGAGCTTATGCACACTGTTGGTATAAAAATCACACGCGTGACATCGCAGCTGTGCAGCATTTGTGGGTGCGGCGAGGTACTTAATTTTCCATTCATTTCTAGGTCCACCTTCTTTAACGTGGTTAAAATGCTGCAATCTTTGTATATGCTTATCCGTTTTACAATGCAGTTGAAAATTGGCCTTGAGATTCGTTTTATAGGAACAAAGTTTACAAACGAAGTGTCCTTGCATGATGCCAAGGATTTCGTTTTCACGGGCTTTCGTTCTATCGGCGGATATGTGATGGCCTATCGCGTCAAGAGAGTCCGTATCAAAATTATTACAAACGCAACAATGATAAAGATGATTAGGATCTGGGTCTGCAGGCTCCGGAGGTGGTTCCATACTGTCGAGCGACAGATTCACGTCCCCAGGAATATTGCTCATAGAGCCGCCCATACTGGCAATTCCACCAAGTAATTCTGGCGGCAGATGAGGGGGCAATTGACCGCCGGTCATCATTTGAATCAGTACCGCCTGATTAAATGCCATGTCAGCCAATGCTGCCTCCGCGTGCTGAGGCTTGTCTTGTCCGCTCAAATGAAACAACTGCTCAAGTTGCTGTTGATGCTGCTGCTGCGCCTGCTGATGGTGGTGCTGTTGGGCCTGCTGGTGGGTCTGCAGTACCGTGAGTGTTTGCATATGTTTCACATTCTGTTGCAAAACAAGCATATTGTGCGTGTGTTTCTCGCTAGTCATATGAATCCTTAAATTACGTGCAACATTTGTCTCATAGTTACAGACATCACAACGAAATGTTGGTTTCGGCTTTCCTTGATTGGCTGTTTGTGCACTCAAATGTGGACTGTGATTCTGCTGGTGATGGGGACTTCGCGTCGGCATTGGCGTCTCCTGCGACGACGAGGGATTCGAAGTGTTTGAAGCTCCACTGCCACCCTGTTGCAATTCTTGCATATTATTCAAGTGTTTATCACTCTGCATATGAATACTGAGATTTCCCTTGGTTGTTGTTGAATAGTTACAAACTTCGCATCTGTATGGCTTGTAACCGCAGGTGTACGTTTCACCTCGTGCCAGTCGCGGATGTGGTTGTCCAGCAATGCAATATATACACGACGTTTCCGCTTCCGGATGTTTTTCCTTCATATGTATCTCGAGTGTTTCTTGGTACTTGTAGTGCCAATTACACTTAGGACACTTCAGGGTCTTACAGGAATTTCGACTGTGAATACCGGCGAGTGGACCACCTGGGCCTGCCAATCTGCCGGTGGCCAGAATGAGTTCACATTTAGCGCACTCAACCCCACTGGGCCTGCCTTGCATGTGCTCTGGACAAACACCTATGGTGGTGCCGGTAAGAAAATTTGGTGGTTGTTGCGTGAGAGCCGCATAAGATGAGGGCGAACCCTTGGTGCTGGTCTGCGATGGCGGTGGCGATGTGTAATGCAAGTTGCTCGTGTCTGGGGTCTTCGCCCAAGATGCCGCGGTGACTTGGGCCCCGGACCACTGCGTTTGTGGTTGATGATTGAATGTTATCGGATGATTAGAGTGGGATGTTGGTGTTGTTGGCGTACTTGAAGCTGGCCTCAACTGTTGCGACTGTTGCGGACTACTTGGAATTCCTGGAGTACTTGCGGGTGTGTTTGTGGTTGTCGCCACTTCGAGCTCACCTGCATCGTTTCGTTGTTGGTGCTGAACTTGTCCCGGCGACAGCTGCGGGCAAGTTGAACTTGTAACAGGCTCAAGAAAGCTCACGATCGGCTGTTTACCTCGACCAACGGCCTGGATAATCGCAGAGGCCGTTGCGTGGGATAAAATTTGGCGTTCATCCTCCATGAGGGTTAGCTGATGCTCGCCTTGTGCATGAGCTACGAAACTCTTAGCGTAGCCAAAACTGAGCTTACAAATAAAACACATGAGGATAGGCTTAACAGGAACCGAAGCTGCGGGCGACGGTGAAACGGAAGTCGTCGGTGGCGGCTGTTTACCCTCGGCACTTCTGTAGCTGATCACCCGGTAACTGTGCATCACCGGCAGATCGGCATTCGACTGAGTGGCTGTCGATCTCTGCTGTTGCTGTTGTTGCTGGTAAGCTTGGTGTGCGTACAACCTCGATACATAATAAGCGCTTGCGATTTGTGGAAACACCAGAGAATGAGGTACCGAAACTCCACGACCGTCCACGATGCATCCATCAGGCAACGAGTCGTCTTCGCTCAATTCACTCTCGCCTTCAATTATGTAGGCAGAGCCGTCAGGATTGTAGACTATTTTGCCGTCAAACTTTTCAACATCTCCGCCTGGCGGACTTGGACTCGGACTGGGATCCCTCTGCTGTTGTTCTGACTGTTGCTGCTGCATACTCTGCGACGTGATCTGCGTAGTAGTATTCGTGGTTGTTGTTGTGTCAGCTATAGGTGTTGAGGTGGGTATCGCGTCCCGGGTGCAAGGCTCCGTACCGGAGGGTGGACTTGCGGTACGAGGGTGATGAGGCTGGTGCAGAGCAGCCCCGGCTGCCGGGGGAGACCCGCCCCCTCGGCCACCCTCTTCCTCCGGACTCATCTCTTGCTTTTGCTGCGTGTACGTGCAATTTTGAAAGGGAGCGCCGTGTTGCTGCTGTTGTCGCTGATGATTACGGGCGGCCACCAGCTGTTGATAGAGCTGATGCTGCCCAATTCCGCTGGACGAATGAGCTTGGAGGTGCGATGGAGGAATGTTCCGATGTTGAAGGTGGTACTGAGGGGGATGAGGCTCACTGGAGGGCATCACCCCAAACGTGAGGCGAGCGACAGCCTCACATCACCTGCGGCGCTTCTGCAAGCGCTCGACACACTATCTTTGACTGAGCCTCCACCGAGTCTCACGTACACTGACCACGTAGTCTCTATGTCTCTTGAGTCTTTAGTCTTTCCTTTTCCCCTGGTAGATAATCCACTAGCTACCCCAACGCTACCCCAGGACGTACCTGTAAAAATACAACAACAAAAACATTACATTAAACATTTATATTTTTAAATTATATTATTACATCATTTTAAAATTGATAATAAGATAATCCAAGTACTTTATCGGCTAAAATAAAGATTGGTATTGTTTGTCGCACAAAAGTGTACTGTGCAATTTTTAATAACATCTGAATGGATACGTATATACATAAAATGGCGTAGTTGAAATGAAATTTCGGTCGGTTAATCTGTACAAACAAGGGATTTCAAGAAACTTGAGATAACGAAGAATGCAAAACTATGCCAAGCTGGATATACAACATTGTGCCTTAAAGATCAGTGTTTAATCTGTGTACGTAAACTAGTGACAAAATTGATAGTTGTACGGTAAGATCCTGTTTGTTCGAAGTATATCCGGCCAGCTGTATTTGAAGGAAAACAATTATCTATCAATTTGTATCAATCGCCATGAATCGATTGATTGTGAGGGACAGTTATAAAGGGAGATATAAAACAACAAAATCATGGTGTTCCTTGCTCGTGAAATCTTTCGTTGTTTATACGCAAAATATATACATATTTTAAATAATTTTATTACCTCTTTTCATGTTGAACTTTAGTTTAATATTATTTTAAATATTTCAATACCATTAACAAATGATTTTTTATCATTAAAATTTCGCTTATCTCAAGGATGATGTATTTTAGTTATAGAAACTTAATTATAACAAATTTGGACCATTAATTGGATTTAAGTAAAAATAACCTTATAATTTGGTATTGTTTATAAAAATTGGTTACAAATATCTATGGAATCTAACGGACTGCGGATAAATAGTTGAATATCTATGATGCGCGACAGTATGCGTGCGGAATATGTACAAAATCGTGATAGCTAGAGGCCTTTTCATCTCATCTATGTATTTTTACTTTGTTTTTTGCATCTATTGCCGTAGGTGTACTAGGATATTGCAGTGCGGTATGTAAAATTACGTACACCAGCAGAGTGAATCTACAATCCCCGATACAAATTCCATAATCCAGTGACCATATCTTTGGTCCTCCCCCCACCCCCCCCCCCCCCCTCCCATCACCCCCATTCCCTTATAATATACCTTGCTCCGTCTTTTATCTCTTTCTTTGAGTACATATGCCATTTAGTAATATACCTGCAGCGCGCGATCATTCCCTTATATTATCGTTGATGACTGAGGATCGATATCTTTTTGTTCGACGGCGAATGATCACACATAAATTTCAAGGCTTGGCTTTCGCACCACTGGCTACGATAATTTGGCCCTAATTTTTAAATCGTGCGTTAGTCAAGATTATAACATGTAATTCCAAATTCGTTTCGTTGAAACGATCCAAAGTGCGTACATATTAAATACTGATAATACTTAGAAGCAGCGCTGTATTATAATTTCGTTATTGCGAATAATTTATTTTATTATTATTAAATAGTTAATTTGTCATAACGTTGACTTTTATTTCACAGTCATTCAATATTATTTTTGTATTTATGAACATATTTCATGTAATCATGCACACGATGAAAAAACAACTTTCTGCTCGTTACAATATACGATTTTAATCGTCACGTTTATTGCTAAAGAAAGTGGTAATTATTTATTCACTTCTCTTCTGTAATTATAAAAAAACGGCAATGAAAAATTTAATATCGACTTTTCTACAATAATTAGACAAAAACCTGAACTGCAGTGTGCATTTAACGTTAACATACAATTTCAAATAATCATAAGAAATTTAAATCAGACTGTATAAGATTCATTTTTACGTGTAAATTTGTTAACAATTACCTAATATATAATTTTGTCTACAGTCTTGTGAATAGCATATAAACTCTCTTAATATTATTTATTATCATCTATTTTGCATGTTACTATTATGCTTTACGACTTTTAATTTATTTTGTATACAAATAAAGATGAAATAAAAATGAGGTAATCACCTTAAAGACGATATTTCTGGTAAAAATCACAGCGGTAAATACTGTTTCCATAGCACTAAAATACCACATATGTGTACGGAGGGTTGTTGTGGACACATCATTGTATAAATAGTTTCAGGGTTAGAACATCTGCCAATCTGACATCACCTGGCATTGACTTTCCTATTTCTAGTAATTTATTGTTCTTCCGGCATTGTTAGACTCTCCAGTTATTAGCAAAACTCGAGAACAGATGCAATTATACCACCGCCTTTATTTTCGCGGCATTGGCCCTAATTAAACGATAACATCTTAATTGTGGCTTGCCCGGTTTAACGCGCAAAACTTTGCCAGTGTGGGTTTACGTAGGTGTATCTGTTTGACAATTTGTTACCGGTTCGTATACTGATGCACGACCGGCTGTACTCGTTCAAAGCACAACGTGTCATTAGGCAGCAGAGGTCGACGTTGATTTTTAATAATTCATATTACACGAACCTCAATTTTCGTTTGTAATTATTCAAGTCAGAATGACATTCATTTTGTTTGAAATAATAATTTTGTACACATTGTTGTTGAAAAATGTAATTATTTGAACAATTGTATAATAAAGAATAAAGTATACAAAAAGCTTTCGAAATTGTCTTATATGATTTTATTTTACAACCCTACGGATAAAAATCCACGGTTCTTTTCATTTCGACGAATTCATCGTAAAAACTTCAAAAGTGATCTAATCCCTTTTGAAGCTTCCTTTTTACGCACCGATAAATATCATCCTATTGGGTTCTTTATCTTGAGCCATACCAAGTCTTTGTTCTTTTCTCGGTACGGTGACAGCTCTTGTAGAATTGCCGGTCTAAGGTGAAGTTTAGAATTTGGGTTATTTAATTGCCAAAAGAAAAATAACAAAGACTAAACCTTAGATGTTTATTAAAATTCTCGAATCTTTTCGTGATAAAGAATAATCGTGTTTTCTCATTCAAAGACTTGTTTTTTGTTTCGTTTGAATAAAAAAACAAGTCATTTGAATGTCAGATGAAACAGGTAATTATGAATATTCAAAAGTTGTCCGAAAAAAATAAAATAAAAATGAGTTTGTAAGAAGTTAGAGTGAAGGTATTCTGTCTTTTGGAGAAAGAAGAATACACAGGTGGTTGATAAGTCCATAATCAGTGGTGGTTGAGGGTGGGAGAGTCAAATGCCTGGAGAAGCAGTGCTATCCACTGTTTTTTGTTTGTCCAAACGTTTCACCGGAAACCAAATCGATGGCGAGGTGTTGTTCCTCATGCGAAACTTCCTTTTGTTCGCTGGTCAAAGAGGAAGATGGCCCTGCGTTGAACCACATGACGATCGATTCGCGTTTTGCAACACGCACAAGATGCGCGTAATTAGGAATCCAACCCCCAATTATCTCGTACATGTCTTGTTATTTATTGAATATCATGAAACTGCTTATTTCTCAGGCAAGCTCGCATGTTGTGAGGGGAAACCAACGAGTAGAAGAATAACAACACAAGTTTTGATGCATCTTGTTCCAACATTTCAACTATTAACATCAAAAAGCGTTGAATATTTAAATTAGCATCTCGATACATTTCATTGCCTATCAGTGGCAAGGCAAGGTTTTCTTTCTTTGCTGCACATTTTTATTAACAATAATTTCGGTCAATATTAATCATAAATAATTTCTTTTCTTTTTGTGTAACTAAACGGAAAATTGATTTGAGAGAAATTTTTGATTTTATTTGTGTCGATCAACAGTGATTTTGAATTCAATATAAAACTGCTTTGCGTCAATTTTATTGCTCTTTTTATGAGTGACCCAGCAATCTACCACTTTCTCGTAAATAGATGTGCATTCAATTGAATTTTCCTTCAATCGCAAATTACTTGCAGCTAAACAAAAAATCCATAACGACCTGTACTTTTAGAATTAGATGCATTAACACTCTGGAAAATTCAAAATTCACACAAAAGTAGGATATAAAAACACTGAGATCAACTGAGGAAGTGGAGTATATTTGTAAGAATTAAACAGATTCAATTAGATTTTCGTTCCAATCAACAAATAATTACCGCACATAAGAAAAACGTTCTGATTATTTCCTTGAATGTCATTCTTATTTATATGAAATGAAGCGTGACACAATTATCGTATAAGCCATGTAATGGCGTCATTAGTTGAAGATAAAATGACTCGTTAATTCAACCATATTCGCAAACACGATATTAAATAGTTGCTTTCACCAATCTGCTTCAACAATTATAATCATCAAAAGACCCTTTACGGCTTCGTTATATTAAGAACAAAACAACGGGGTAATCTTACAATTCAAGTTATTAAATTAGAGCAATGATCGCTTCTGTTCTATTCACATTTAATAATAATCAATAGTTATACAAAAGTGCTATTTGTGTGCTCTAACTTGATTACTAATTCACACGTGCTTCAAATGTGTACTTAATTGCACATTAAAAAGAAATACATATATAGAAATTGGAGAAAGTTTTATGTTTCATCAAGACACTGCGTGTGAATAATATTCAAGATACACTGCTGATAATCGACATACAAAGCTTAGATTTAGTAACCCGATATCAATCTTCAATTTTGTTATTCATGCACATAGAGCAATGTTCGAAGTAAGTGGCAGTTGAGAAAATGTATCCATAATTTCTTATTCCTTTAACGAATTACATAAAATGACACGTATCGAAAAATTTCTCGCATTTGCATGCTGCATTCTCGGTCGCATTCGAGCGTGAATGTTCTCTCGCAATCACGCCTCAAGCTGGACACTAGTGACTGGTAATAATAAATGCGCGCGGGTTATGATACAGAGTCAAAGCAGCCGGGGGATGACCGTGAAACAATGTGCATAATGAACTCTGATAATTTTTAACGTTAGTTTTAGCTACCCTTTGATTTGACCGTTGATGAACGAAAAAATCGATTTTGTGTACGTTGGTCAACCCCTTGTATAATGTGCTGCTACTTTTTTCACCTTTCTGTTCTACCCCCAAGAATAAACCGGATTCAACCCACTCCCTTATAATTTTCTTGCAATGCACCGTGAGAAACTTGTCTGTAACACGCACACATTCATGATTCTCCTCTTTCCTCGTTCTTCTCGCCTTTGATGAAGAAACCTCACTCTTTTATCTTGCATGTCAATTAGCCGGTTTTCAGGAACTTATTAAAATCGTCAAAATGAGCCACGAAAACAGAAACACGTATGCACGTATTGCAAATAATTGTTTTGCACTAGAAAGAAAAACTTTTATTATTGTTTGAAAAAAGTAGAAAACTATTTCCACTGAAAATCTAA
The DNA here is from genome assembly GCA_022817325.1 of Idris sp. 1 HC-2018. Taxonomy (NCBI): domain Eukaryota; kingdom Metazoa; phylum Arthropoda; class Insecta; order Hymenoptera; family Scelionidae; genus Idris; species Idris sp. 1 HC-2018. Next base: position 1,003 of record JABFPM010001083.1, on the reverse strand, counting down.
ATTAACCATGTCAAATTAAATATAAATAGGAAAAATATATACCCCTATAAGCAGAATGGTTATATCTATAGTTTACCATTGACACATTCATACAATTAAAATTTCTCTTATATATATATATACATATATATGTATATCTTATATATATATACATTCAATATTAAATACTTTATAACGTATAAATGAAACGGTACACTTCATTTAATATGAAATAAAGGGTTTGATTCACGTGTAATATGGCAAAGCTAATTATCATTAATAACTGCTAAAGGAAGTTTATAATGTTAAATACACTATTATTGAAACATTGTGATAAAGGAAGCATAATGAGTGCAAAATTACGATCACTACTTTGTTTGTAGTGAGTATTACATTTTAATGAGAGTGTTGTTACTGTTTATTATCCAGACAGCCGTATCAAAGAATCAAAATAATTTTCTTTCACGTCTCATTAATTATACCATTTCAATACACACTGTAAAATATTTATTAAACAAGTTGTTCATCTACTAATTTTGTTTGATTAATCGCCTAAATAATTGATAATTGATCTTATTTTGTGCTCTAATTTCATCCAGTCTATGAAATAATTATCACAAATTGTTGATTCCGTTTGATAATGTTTGAAAGGAATATCAAGAATAGCATAATTGATTTGCAATACTCGGTTTTGAACCGCGTACAGATCTAACAATCCGGGTCACTACGTAGTGTCATTAAGTAGGGTCAGGGCTGCGAACAAGAGAGAGAGAGAGAGAGAGAGAGAGAGAGAGAGAGAGAGAGAGAGAGAGAGAGAGAGAGAGAGAGAAGGGGCGGAACGGACAAATAAATCAATATGTTTGGATGATTCGAAGATCTGTGTCAAGCTTTACTAGATCGACGGATAATTAACAATCTCTATAAAGATCGACATGAAAACATTACGTCTAACCAGCCCTCACACAATGCTCCAGTATGTAGCCAGTAAACTCAGACAGTTACATTCCTTGTATCTTTTATTTAT
>JABFPM010001082.1:0-22623 GCA_022817325.1 Idris sp. 1 HC-2018 | reverse complement strand
CCTCTCTCTCTCTCTCTCTCTCTCTCTCTCTCTCTCTCTCTCTCTCTCTCTCTCTCTCTCTCTCTCTCTCTCCCTCTCTCGTCTTTTAATATTTGTTTCTTTTTTTTTACACGAATGACTCAAGTCACACAACACGCAGACTCTCGTACTCTCAGGGCATGCCCGGTTGTAGGATAGTGTATGGTTTTTTGTTGTTTTTGTTTCGACAAAACTATATAAAAGATGATTTTTTTAAATGCATCTGAACTATCTAAAGAAGATCCTTCAAAATTTAACGAAACAAGCCTGTCTTAAGGAAGGAAATTAATTTCCAATTTAAAAATGAAGACTTTTTTAACAAATTAATTTTTTCGACAAAATTGACGGCCAATAAGAATTGATGTTGAGATAGTAGGCAGGCCAGAGGGCTTCGAAGAAGCTAGGACTCGCGGCGTTGTGGGTGGCGCCGGGGGCAAGTGAGGGCAGATCAATGCGGACATGTGCGGGAATTGCACTGGGATCGATCCCAGAACCCTCGGGAGAGTACGGCCTCTTTCTCCCGGCATCTCTTTCCGCCATACCGGACCATTCGTCCTTTTTCTGCGACGCTTTGTTCTCTCTCTCTATCTATCTAATTCTCGCTTCCAAAAATTTCAATATCTCATTTCAACCTCAAAAACATGTCCAGTTGATAAAACCAATTAAACTAAAGCATGCAGTGACTGTATTGTAATTTTGTTTGAACATTAAAAAAAAGTTTTAACAAAAAATACACAAATACTTCCCGCGGTTCACGTTAAAAAAGAAAGGAAGTCCCGTCAAAAGTTGAGAATTCAAACTCATCAGTCAAAGGATTAGAAAGAAAAGAATAGACAAAGAGAGAAGACACTAGAAATTCCCAAGAAAAATTTGGCGAAAAAACAAAAAGTGTGTTGAGCAGATTAGGGACAGTGGGAGGGAGCTTAAAATATAAAAAAATAAAGTGCTTTGAACCTGTCTCTCTTTTTCTCAAAACTTAAGGGAATAAAAAAGAAATTTAAGAATTCTTTTTTTATGGAAGACACGGTGGAACTTTTTTTTTTCTTTTTTTTTTCTTTTTTTAGGGATAATCGCAGGTGCCAATTGTGGAGTAAAAAGTAGCCGGCTGAGAAAGAGAGACACAAAAAGAGAGAGCGAAGTAGAAGGGGTAGCAGAAAATCAATGTGGTCAGAGATCCGCATCTCCCGCAACTTTTGTGTCAAGTCACGTCTTTAATACATCCGATCAATCGACACGTGACTTTGTTTCCAAATTTCTCCTTATCTTCCACTGATCTTGACAATTTTTCCACATTTTTGGTCCTCCTCTGCTGCTTTTTTTTATAATTATCCAAAAAAATGTTTTCTTTCTGCATACAATTTTTTTTTCTTTTTTTTTGTTCAAAGCTCAATTTCCGGGCACAATCATCAGCGTTCCGAATCTTATTTCATTATTAAAGCGGAAAGTTCGCGCGCGCTCTATCATTCCATTATGTCGACGTTGGAATAAACTTTTGAGAGAAGCGCTTTCGTGCATTTCATTCGCGCTCATTCATTAATGCGTTCAATTTAAAAGTTTCGCACAAGTTTTAATTAAACAGGATCTTTTAGCCAAGCAATTTATTAAAACTTTGGAATTTGAGTAGATTCCGGAGAGGAACAAAACAAAAAAAAATATTAAAATTTTAGTCTTGTGGCCTGATCGAATCCAGATGATGGATGGAAGCAGAATTTTTTTAAATACAAATTTTCTGGTTCGAAAAAAAAACGCGTGATTAATCAAAAACTTTTCATGGGAAAAAAACCAAAGGAATCAGGGATAAGATGAGAGAAGCTGGAATGGAAGCTCGAAATCTGAAAAAGAGCGAGGGGCATTAGGCGTTGTTTGTCCAAACGTCGAGATCAATACAGTGAAGAGTGTTGGGTGGGCATGTGTACGATTAAAATTGTCACGCTTTTTATTTTCGTATCGCAAATAATAGGTTGCAAACGTTTAAAACAAAAATTTCCAAAAATAAAAAACCTTTAATATATCACAGTTAATAATCAACCAAAAGGACTAGAATTTGAAACGAAAATTTAACTTTGCGATATAAAAACCACGAACTTGAGCAAAATTTAATAACGCAATCGTCACCGGGCTTACAAAAATCTTAAGGACCTAATTCTTATTAAAACCAAAGTCATTGTTCACAGCACTTCGTTCAATTTGTTTCACTGAGATCAGTTCTTCTCCTCGGGCCATCTGTCTGGAAAATTCTGGGGCTGAGCCGGGGGGCTGGCAATGCTGTGACCGGGCACCTGGGACGACATCTGATAGACCATGTAGCTCTTCCTCTTTCTGATGCCGTGCATCGACAGCAGGTGTATCTGCAGATACTGCTTGGTCTTGAACTGTTTGTTGCACACGTGACAAGATATGTACTCAGTTTGGACCGTGTGCACGTTGACGATGTGCTGCTTGAGGTTCGAATTGTTGCTGTAAATTTTGCCACACTCCGGGCACTTGGGCTTGCTGTTGAAACTGCTGTTGTTCATCTGCTGTTGCTGAAACGGATGCACCATCGCGACGCCCTCTAACTTTTTCTTCGCGCAAGTCTGCAGCATCAAGCTCAACTGGTCCTGACTGCTTTTAGATGAATTTTGCTGCTGAAGATTTTGCTGTTGGGGCTGTTGAAGGCTTTGCTGTTGCTGAAGATTTTGGAGCTTCTTGTGCATCAGGCTGAGTTGTTCGGAATTTAGCGAATTGAGGGCGCTGAGAGCTTGCTGCTGCGACTGTTGGCTGGTGGAGACCTGCTGTTGTGGATGCTGCTGGAGGTCCTTCGAGCTGGACTCAAAGGCGACGAGGTCGTTCCTCCAGCCAGAACTCGAGCTTGAACCATCTCCGCCCGAGGGCTGCCATCGCCCTGGAACCACCAGCCAATTTTCAGTCCTCAGCCAACCTCGAACATCCCTAAAGCACTAACCACCTCCTCGCGAAACTAATTTCTTTTTTTTCAAAATTTTGACCTTTAATGTTTGATTTTGGAAAAAAAGAGTAACTTTACTTTTTTTGATATAATTTCAAAAAAAAAAAGTTTATTTATTAGCCAATCGCCTCTCTCTTTTTTTGAGTTTAGTTTCCATTTCCTTTCTTTCGGCCGTAACTCTGGCACCCTCTTCGGGATTTTAAAATAGTTTAGAGAACCGGTTATTTTTGCTTTTTGGATATTGAGAAAGACTGATCTTGGCAGTAAGTGATTCTTAGATTTTTTTTTCTTTCTTTTTTAGATTAATTATAGCGTGACTCTAGATTTTTTTTCGTTTTTTTTTTCTACATTACGCTACTCACCGTGTTTTTAAGGAGAGGAAGACAGGGTTTGTGAGAGGTACGAGAGTTCCATGCATTCAACGCAACAACGAGAGACCAGAGTTCTGAGGGACGACGGGAGGATACTAGTTTGTGCTACGACCGTTAGATGAAATGAAAATAACAAACGCAAACTCACCGTAGTTAGGGTCCTGGCTCGCCGAATGCATTCCCGATGGTCCAGGCATCAAACCTACAAAAAGAAGAAAGAAAAAACAAAAAATTAATTTCACTTCGTACATCTTTAATAATCAAACAGAACATATTTAATCCTAGAATTATCAAAGGAATTTTTTAAATAAATTTTTTAACTCGAAAATTTAAAGAAAGTTAAATTATTTTGCTGAATGTAAAACTTTTATAATTTTAAAATAGGAATTGAAAGAAAAAATATACCTTGAAGTCCTAATAGTGCGTGTGGAAATGAATTTCGATGATGTTCCAGCGTGTCATTGAGATCAGTAGGTTCAGTTTTCACAGAGTTCAACATGCTTTCGTTATTTGATATATCCTCTTCGTTATCCGAAATTGAATTCGAATCTTCACCTGTGGATTGAGCCTGGAAAGAAAAATCCTAAATTAAAAAAACATTTTTTTTTCTTCTGTATTTTGAAATTTTGTTTTTCCAAACTTGAAAAAGGAAATCAAACAATTTAGAATTTAAAAAGTACATAATTTTACAAACTCAACATTAAAAATTGTAGAAAGGCAAAAAAAGTTTTAAATTAAAAAACCTTTTTCTCTCAATCAGTATTTAAAATTCTGTTTCTTTTTTTGTTTTTTGAAATTCATGTTATTAAGAAATTGATGTTTTTGGAATAAAATTTCAAACTTTACAAAGGAAGGAATTTTATACAATTTAAAAATGTGACATTCCAGACTTTCAAATCAAAAATTCGACTTTTTCTCACCTGGACATTGTTGGTTGGTGTATGTATCGTCGGACCACCCTCCAATGCTTGCCCCAGTAAAGATTCCTGAAGATCAGACTTAGTTTCGATATGGTTGCCTACTGGTGGTGAGTAACTCCTGGCTCTCTTTTCCGGGGGAGGAGAAGTGCCACTTTCATTTAAATCCCTACTGTTGTCCTGCCAGGAATTTCTCGGTGTTGTCTGCCAAAATGAGTTCTAATTTGTATTAATTTGATATTTTTGTTGTCTATTTCAAATTCAGTTTAGCAGAAATGAAAAAATTGTTCTCTCCTTTTATGTCAAACAATTTTGCTGATCAACACTTACCGGCGCGCTGCCATTGTTCCCACTTGTTGGTTGCGTGGGTGGAAGTTTTGTGGCGGCACTGCTGTTTACGTCAGCGAGGCCGCGTACTTGCAACATTTGAGCAGTCTTTAGAAATGCAGTCAGTTGCTCCTGTCCCACATTTACCTCCCCGTGGTACATGAATCGGAGTAACGACTCCATGTCTGCGGAGGCAACATCCCTCAATATCACAATTGGGTGTTGACATGGGTTGGCCTAAAAAATCAAAATAAAACACACATTTTAGTCTTATTATTATATATGTAAATTTTCGAATTTGAATTTTTTTTTTAAGATTTAGTTAATTAGAATACATTTAAGTAAAATATTTCTAAAATGTATCAATTTTAAATGGAAAATTTGTGCACTTAATTATTCAGAATAATTTTCGAAATAAAATTCTTAAAATTGATTAATTTTCTATGAAAAAAATATTGCACTTAATTATTCTTATATCCCAAACTTTGTTCTCCCTAATAATTAAATCAATTTAAGGGTGTATTTTTAGCAAGACACCTTCGTAAAAATAATTGTCAATGTAAATTAAACGCTAATTCCTTATTTGGATGGAATAAAATACAAATAATTGTGAGTGTCAGTCTCGTTTATAGACTAAATTGAAAAGTAAATTCGCAGTCAACTTTTATATAACACTATTTATTATTGTAATCACTTTTTTTCAAGTCTGCTTGGAAACTTTAATTCCAATCTTACGAAAAAAAATTTAACACATCTGTTAAAAATTTCTATACACTTTTTTTAAAAAAAAAAAGTTATTTACCAGCCAGACTGGTCCAGTATAAAACAAGCTCAATAAATTATGTCTTCAAATTCGAGGCCATTTCGCAATTGACTTTAATTCGTGTCAAAGTTGAGCTGGAATTTTAAGCAGAGAAAGCCTAGACGAAATTATTTGGTTGAAAAAAATGCTTCTCCTTTTTTTTGTGCGCTAATTAGGGAATTAAATAAAACATCGCGGGATAATTAAAATTTCTTGCTCAGAGATTGCAATCTCCGGGTCTTTAATGAATGCTGAATATCAATACGCCGTTAATTAATTATGAATAATGATTATAATAATTTGTTAATTAATAACTGCGTAAACTAAATATATATATACTTTTTCGATTGCACAACGAGAAATGATTTGTTTGATTATTGTACTTAATGAAAGTTAACGAATAAAATTGTACTTCGTTAACTTGGTGTTCTAAACACTAAACTCAAAGAGGGACATTTCTGTATGCTATAATTACCGTTCAATCTATCTTAATGACCGGCGCAACTGATTGGAGGACTTGGGCTTTAAAGTTATTGATTAAGAGTTGAATTACTTTAGACGTCTAGATGAGAAAAAAGTTAATGATTAATCAAAAATTCTTGGAAATTTTGAGCTGCTTTTTGTAGCAGTGTCTGCAGACGAGAAAAAAGTAACTTGTTTTGAAACAAGTGTAATTTTTTGTGCAGAACTTTAATATTAATTAATTATCAAGATTTCAATTTTAAAATTTAGTACTTTTGGGGAATGGAAATTTGGTATTTAATGATTATAAAACTTTATTTTTTACGTTGTATACTCAAAATACATATTACGTTATAGCTGGTAATTCATATAATAAATTGCAATTAAAAAAATATAACGAAATATGTGTTGAAAAAATGTGGTTTAATACCAGGATTAAAATAAAAACTAATATTCAGTTTGACTGATCAAAAATCTGACATAAGTAATAAAATAAAATGTAATGTTTACAACTTTTCGAATTACTAATTTTTTATTTATTTATTAATAGCAAAATTATTTATTGCTATTAATGGGTTTTTTCAGAGTTTTATTTTATTGTGTTTGCTGTTAGCATTTAATAATGAAATCAATAAATAATTATAATTTATGTCTCTAATATATTATTTATGTTTATTATTGTTGGTCATACATTTCAATATTACAATTTGATTTTTATATAAATTTTTTTCTACAATTATAAAACGAAAATTTATAATAACAAATAAAGAGAAAATATAAATTGTATTAAATATTCAACAATAAATAATGCAGACAAAAACTTTTAAATGTTAATCTTACTTATGAGATAAAAACCTACAGTCTTGACTGTAAATTTTGAATTAATTATTTATAGCCAATTTTTTTGTGATCGTTACATATTTATAAATATTAGAGTATAATTCAAAGTGGATAATTATTGTAAAATGCTATATTGACATAAATTGTTAGTTGATTTCATGTTTAGAATAGTAATTTATCTATTAATAATAATTATTTGTATCATTCCAGTTTAACTATCACATTAACCCAGTGATATTAATGTTTATTTAGACACGATATGTACATATACATATATATAATTTTTTTATAATTAATAAAAATTGAAATTCCATTAATAATTTCGATTGAATTCCAATCTTTGTGTATAATTATTTTCTTCGAATTGCACATTAAAATTACACATTTTTACATGAAAAAGTTTATGTCAAACAAAAAGTCAATTAAAAATCACCATTTTAATTTTAAAAGTTGAAAGTAAATTAGAAATAAATGTCTTTTTCAGGAATTTTGTATACAATGGTGTTGAAAATAATAATTATTTTTCGTGCAGAATTGTTTCTCAGATGTGAAGCACTTGAACTAAAAGGTAAGTAGAAAAGTAGATACAACTACATGGTTTCTGATCCGGTTATACGGTCATGGCTTCGCAAAAGCTCACTGAATTCGTGCTTCTCGATTTATCCGAACATAATAAAATATACATGATGCCCGAACTATGAGATATCTAAAACTTTCTCCAGCTAACTTCTCATGTGCATCGGGCAAATATTTCAAATTCATTGGGGCCTCATAGAATAATTCTAATATTAAAGCCCCACTAAAACCTTTTTTAGCCCCAATATGGTATTTAAGAGGCAGCCCAAGTGCGAAGATTCGTGTGTAAACTTCATTAAGTTCAAGTTAAAATTTCTAACTTTAACCCAATAAAGGGTTTACCTTTTGAAAACCCTAGCAGGGCCTAGTAAAATTATAATACTGTTGCCAAGCTATTTTTTCCTTTCGAGAATCTGAGCTATCCCTGATCAGTTTTGTCAGTAAATTACCAGCTTCTAATTGCCTCATGAAAACCACATTAGATTTCAGTAAGGAATATCATAAATTAACCATATGAGTAGTGGGGGAACTACACTTTCGTGGTGGGGGGTAATGGCTAACGCTAGAATTCTCTGTATAAAGTCAGTTGACATTCAGAACTCGTAATGTGCACATCAACAATTTTGAAGTCAATTTTTTTTAGCGTTCAATGTAGAACTTAATTTATTATTATGTTTCCAATTTTGGTAAGCATATTTTTAAATTAAATAAATAAATAAATAATCGTTTATCTGCTAAGTTTACAAAATTTTCATTTTTAAAACTTTTTTTTCAGATTTTAATTATTTAAAATTTTGGAATTTACCAAAGACATTATATGCACCTTAAATGTGTGAATTTTAAATTTTTTTTAATATTTGACTAATTTTATATTACAAATTGAGATTTTGTTTATTTTTCAAGTAAAGTATATTTACTAGGGTATCCTCTCACTGAAATGCCAATACGGAGTCTCACTCTCGGATGCGTTACATCCCCTATAAGGCGCCAGTCAGTTTCTCCAATCAGGTCCCGGATTCATCTCATAAGGCCCCAACCAATGTCCATTTTAAATTGTTACTTGGGTTAATACATCAATTTACAACAACCTGTTTCGTGTTTACCGTTTGTAACGATCAATCCTGCCAAAGATTCTCATTAAATTTACCCTATTGAAAATTTGAAATTAATTTTCACCTTAATTACCATCCCAACAAATAATCATTCAAATTCTCCCGCCCAATTTTGGGCGCCAAACTCAAACTTTTCAATGCAATTTTGAATTTCCCGCCTAATATGAGCGGGAAATTCGGAGTTAAAGAATTTATTGATTGGAAATACGAATGTTTTGCGTTAATTAAGGTCTAAAAAATGAGTTTGCTTGACTGTTATATAACATCATCCAATTATACATCTTTTTCCTCGAATTGTGTATCCGTTTCATTACATTCAATAGCGATAATTGTGAGAATTAAACGTAGCATATCGCATGTTGAAAACGCGACGATTTTTATGCTCGTTTTGTATCGATCAAACTTGCAAAAATTTCCGAAACGCCGTAACTACCTTGAAAATAGAACTTTTAAATGAACTTGTCAAACGCCTTCGCAGAAAAAAAAACTAATTTCGACGTCAATAAGCAAAGTTTTATTGCCGGTCCGACCGCTTGTATCGAGAACTGCACGAAAGAAACATTTCACGAATAAATATCATGCGATTCGTGTTTCCTTTTTTTATTATGAATAATTTTTAACACAACTGCATTAAAATGTTACCATAAAAGTGTATATAAATAACAATTTTCGGGTGTAAAAACAAATGGCATTTGTCAATTAATATTAATGCTCGCTTGTAGCGTTAATATTTCATCATAAATTTGAAAAGAAAATGTTCCTTCATTTATGGTCTATTAAATTTCATTAAAATAAATGTCGCATTATGCGCGTTATAATTTATACGATCATAACTATTATTTTTCGAGATATAATATGCAGATTTGAAAGTAAATTTATTTTATTCCAGTTCATAAAGTAAGAAAATTAAAATTCATATTTTTACTAGATCCATAACCTGTATTTTTAATTAAGATATTAAAACAGTGATTACAAAAATAAAATTTTAGTTGAAAATGATTTTTAATAAGTGGTCCATAATTGGAAAAAGTGTTCCATGCCTCAAGATCGCTTTAAAAAAGTGGTTCATACGTAAAAAATACTTTTAATAGGTGGTCCATACCAATGTTTCAATAAAAAAGTGGTTCTTAACCAAAATTTGTGCAAAAATGACAATTTTTTTATTTGTTAGCCGGTGACGCAATTATTTGTCATTATTTGGGACACGGGACTTGAAGCCTAATAATAACATTTTGAGGCCGCGTGAAAATATGGACTCGGTGCATCAGTTATCCAGACACTCGACGCAGGAATGCGCGAGTGGCAACGACGCACTTCCGTTGATAAAAATAATACACACACGCGGATATGTGTGTTGGTGGCGCGCGCATGGCACAATAATATCTCCACGCCCGTACCTACTTACCGCGAGGTTAAATGTAACGCGAACGCATCTACGCAATTCATCGTGTGCTTTTATGCGCGAAAGATTAATCCGAATGTTGAATCGCTTATTCAGACTTGCAAACGTACAAAAGACTTTTTGTTTTTTATTGTTTTTTTTGCTTTTGAATTTTTTTTTATTATCATTCGCTGTTAATTCAAGACACGATTTATTATTCTCTTCTATTGTTTTGCGTTCGTAATTAAGCTTCAAAAATAACAAATGAACTTTTTACGTCAATTATGGAACACTAATTTTAACAATAAATACAAAAGAAAGACAATTTTTTATATAAACTTTTCTATAATTTATTAACTCATTTCAATTTTGGACACATTTTTCAAGTTATGGACCCCTTTTTTATCACAGTAGCTAAATACTTAGTAATTTCATATTATTTTGATGTAACCGTGATTAATCATTACTCAAAAAAAAAAGAAACAAAATTATGGACCACCCCTTGAACCTAAAATTATCTATTCTTTCTGCTTAAATCATTGTTTCGCGGATATTTTTAGAAACATGAAATAAATCAGGTATAATAGCATCCGGGCCTCGATACTTAGTGCTAAGCAACATTTTGCCCGCGAGCATTCTCGAGATGAAAATTACTGATCCGATATGCAAATAGCGTTGCCAGGCTAATACGAAGGTAACGGTAATACCGTTAACGGATCAACACAAAACGTCCTAAGAAGCAAATTAATTTTTGTTGATTATCATTTTGATTTCACTCAACTATTTACGGTTGTCTGTGCTCTTTCACGCACGATTATTAACCCGAAAAAAACCAGATTTGCTTATTTTTAGAATTTCAACATGAATAAATATTAAGTGGTCCATAATATTGTGTGCAAGAATTTTTTCAAGAAAGATTGTTTGTGGTACTTTTGTTCATTTATAATTTAAGTTTTATTCAAGATTAAGCTTTTTTCAAGTGGTCCATATTATGTTTTTTATATTTTGAGGTGGTCCATAAAACTTTCAAACATTTTATTCATTTTTAACAAAAGTTTATTTCAAGGTTTATTACTTTTATATGGCCCATAATTTGTTTTTGAATAAAAATAATTAACAAGATGCTAAAAATAATTTGTCTTTTAATCTGTTAAAGTTTTAATCTTTTTTCGTCGCATTTTGATGTCGCGACAATCGGATACTTGAATTCTTGAATTACATCTAAACATATATAGCAACGCCATAGCTTCGTAACAGGGGACAAGTTTGCTTTTGAATGTTCGTTTGATTCCTATTTTTTGCTCCCCTCGTCGCCGACACTTCCTCGAGGCATCAGTTGGTACGCGTTACAATTTATTACGCATACGGCGACGCGTCACTTTGCAGTGGCCCGTTTTATTTTAGGACGACTTTACGCTTTCATCTATGCACTCGAATTATTGTTTTTAAAATACATTAGTAATATGGACCAAATTACAAAAACTCACAAAACTACTACAAAAAATGTCTACTTTAATTATTCCAAAATAAAAATAAACAAAAAATTACAAAAGTGGTTAATAAATTTGATTAGCTAGTTCATTCACTTTTTTAAGTGGTCAATAATTTTGTCAAGTGGTCCATCAAGTTTGTTAGCTGATCCATACATTTTCCAAGTAGTTCAAAAAAATTTTTAAACACTTAACACTTTTTGTAAGTGGTCCATAAGTTTTTCATGTGGTCCATAAAGTTTTTCGTGTGGTCCATACACTTTTTTAAACGATCATGCATTTTTCTAAGTCTCGTGTGTGGTTTAAAATACAATAGTACCGAAATTTATGGACCATTTTAAAAACAAAACAAAACCCCCGAAGAAATGCAATCTAAATTCCTCAAAAAAGTATTTCTCCTTGAGGAGGCTGTGCTTCGTCGAAATAAGTCTATTTTTACAGAAACTAAAATGAAGCATACGTGCATCATATAACTTTTTTTCCGCTCTTTTTTCTATCTGAATACATTTTTCGTCTTCCTTTCATGAGTAAAACGAAAATGTCGGTGGCAGGCATGTGTCAGCATTCACGCATTGTGTGTGTGTACATACGAAATAAGCAGTTCGCGCTTAAACGACGACGTCATCGTTCATTACTCATGATCGGACCTAAATGTCGTGCCGAGAACGAAGATTCATTATTGTAACCAAAGTATTACAATTCCCTTCTTTGTTTGTCCAGAGAAAAAAAAAAGTAAAAAAAGAGACGCATGCTTAATTTTTATCGAGAAAAATGCGTGGCCTTGATAATGAATTTGAAATTGACGACCTCGCTTTATGCTTATTTAAAATGCTAGACAAACGAAGCACATCTGCCAGGCAATAAAAGTGCCCAAATTTTTTCTTCTGTAATTTTTTTTAATTTCAGCATAAAATAAAAAGAATTTTTATTAACATTTGATTCAATTAATTTTTGTTTTTAATTTGCCGCCCTAAATTTGAATTTTTTGCGGGAAATACAAATCAAAAATGTAATATGGCGGGAAATTTGAAATTAAACAATTATTTTTGATAAATTTTGTGAGATTAGGATCATTAGCACGCGCGCACTCGCACGTGTCGGCATTTAATTATAGAATATGGAGCAGTGGTGTGACGTAGAGCACGCACGCTGACTTTTTTTTTAGTCTTAACTCATTTTTTCCACCTTCTTGCCGGTTTTCCGTTAATTTTTACCGTGTCATTGTCAGCGACAAATCTTTATCGCACTTCCTTTTTTTCTTCGACCCACGCAAAATATGTATTCAGAAACCAATTCATAACACTCCGCATGAATGAAATATATATATATGTATATGCCTTTTTTTCTTTGCGTGTAAGTGTCTACTTACATTAGTTAAAACCACTGAGTTATGACAAGTAAATTCATACGCATGACTCATGTTATTTTTGTAGATATGTTTCATAATTTTCGCCTTAATCATCAATTAATGTTCGCTTAATTTCTTTGTTACTTTTTTTAAATTTTACAACAGAATTAATGGTCTCTTTTTTTGGATTTTTTTTTTTTTTTAAGAATTTTTTACTTTTAACATTTTTAAAGTTTTAAAATTAAAGTTTAACTTTATTTAAATAAAATTCATTTTCTACTGTAATTCTCATTTATTTAACTCGTACAAATAAAGTTAACTTTTTACAGTAAATTCTCACTTATTCGTTATTTGTTTTCGATTTTTTTATGTTATTTTATTCGCGATTCAAAATGCGTCGAAATAAATTAATCTCAAACAGTTTCGCGACACGTGCTGATCAATATTTAAGTGACGTCTTACTAACACATGTATTCATTACAATAAAAATCTTTTTTACTAACGAAGAAGTTTTTTTTTCATCATGAAAAACTGGTGTTATAATATTTTTAAAAAAAAGTAAAGCAAAAACGAGTGAATAAAAACTGTTTTCACTTTATGTTAATTGAGACAATTTACAAGAATATAATGTCAATTTGTTGTATTATTATTGATTTATTCGCGTTTATGTAAATTTCACTTATACATTTTTTATTCACGTGAAAAAAATTGTAGTCGAAAATTAATTTTGCATCGAATATTACAATTATTTAATTCATTGGTATTATTATTGTTAGAATTAATTAATAATTTCAGTGTAATTATTATAAATAAACATACCCCGTGCAAAAGAATTTTTAATAAATGATTAAATGATTTTGCTAATGTAACTGATAATTTTTTTGTTATTGACCTAAGGCAATGTGTGTTTTATCATGTCGCATTGGTTAAGCTGAGTGTTATTTTTTTTTTAATCTACGCGACAATTAATTTATTTTTACATCATGATTACGTTACGGTTTAGTGCATTTCACGTCATCTTTGACCTTTGTAAAATTACAATTGTGTTTGAACTTTATTAATGAATTGCAAACTTGTTATAAATTGTAAAATATATCATTTTCAAATTTTAATTTCAATTTCTTTTTTAAACATGCAATTAATATATATAAAGTCTTCTTTTTTTAAATACACGTGAAAAGTTGTTCTGGTTTGACACACTTAAAAAGTATCTATAAAATGTACATATTATTTCGAAATATTCAGAGAACAAATTTCAGTTGACGATATATTTATAGAAAGTACTTAAAGACATTTCACTTTAAGAAATGCAGGAAAAGTGACCTAATTATGAGCTTCATAAATAGAACTTTGTTTGGTACATAATATAATAATAAAAAAAAATCATTAAAGATTTAAAAAAAAGACATCTTTTTTCTTATCTTTTCTTCAGAAGTAAAATTTACAGAGAGAAGCATTTTAGTGTTTTAATTAACTTTAGAATTTATTCAACAAATACAGTTATTGTTATTATTTAATCAATAAAATTTGATTTAATGAACAAGATATACGTCTATATTTAGGTTTCTCAACTTGCCAGATATTGGTTCATAAATAATCTTCTTATTCAATTTAAATGTAATATTTCAACATTTGCTTACAAAGTTTATTGAGTTAATTTTTTTAATTTTACAGTGATGGCAGTATGAAATTTTAGATTTAGAAGTAATACCATTTTAAATCTTGGATTTAGAGGTGGTATGACTTAAGATTTTGAATGTAGAACTACCTTTGTTTTTGGATTTAGAATTAACACCTCTTAAAATTTTGAATTTAGAACTAACACTTCTTCAAATTTTGAATTTCGAAGTGGTATGACTTAAGATTTTGGATTTAGAACTGTACCTCTTAGAATTTTGGATTTAGAACTAACACCTCTTAGAATTTGGGATTTTAAAGTGGCGCAAATGCCTTTTTTTGGTAATAGAACAGTTTTTTATATTTTAAGTGCTTTTTCTGAAATTTTGGTTTATCTGAACGTCCTTGACACTTACCTTGAGGAGTTTACGAAAATATGGACTGCACGCCGACAGCACAACCTTGTGCGCGGTGAAGGTACCGTGGTCACAGGCGAGTGTCACGTCGACAAAGTCTTCGTTGTCGAGGAGGTGTCGGAAGGACGTGAGGATGCTCGAGTGGAAGTCGTTCCATCTCAGCGAGTACTGTTGCTCGCTCACCGACGATGACGAGGAGGCCGCCATGGCACCCGTCTCCCCGGGATCCACGGCCACGGGCACCAACGGTGCTATCGTGCTCACACTGGTAGCCCTCCAATCACCACTATCTCAAACTTCTCTTTTCGCCTGTCGCTTCTTACCTTTACGTTTTTTCACCCTCGTCTTGTTGTTTTTTTCTTTTTAATTTCTTTCTCACTTTTTTCAACCACGTATCTATGTCATGTCTCTGTAAAAATAAATTTACATTTTTAATTTTCAGTCTTTCAAACTAACTACCCTTTAAAAAAGTGGTTTTTTCGAAGTTGTTTGACCCATATTTAAATTACACTATTAACAAAATGTAGTGGTTGTACAAATTTTGTTTAAAAATAACTGAGGTTTCTTAAAATATTTGTCGGATAAAATTTGAGGAAATAGAGTTTTGGTGGAGGAATTGATATTCCGTAGGAAGCTGCTCATAATTTTACACACGCGCCGTTGCGCAATATCTATTTATCGATAGTTCATAATTATGTAAATTAATATTTTATGCGCGCAATTTGTATTCAATTACATTAGCGACGATTAACGAAAATGATATGTCTTGCTAATAAATATTATAATAATTTATAAACAAATGGTACTAAATTTATTTGAAAAAAAAACTATATTACAAATTTAAAATGTGTAATAATAAATAAATAAAGTTAAAAATGATAATTTAAATTCAAATCGAACTAACTTTTAATGGACTCTGTTCGTAAAAAGCGATTAGTCAAAGTTGAAATAACTAATTAAAAAATTACGTTGCTTCGCGTGACGAATCTTCATTAATTTTTAATCCATCAGATCATACAAAGCAGAATTTATATTTATAAATAAATATAAAACTTCTTTTATTAATTTAATTAAATGATTTGTTTGTATGAATTAACAATAATTTTTAACTATAAAAATGAATTATTTTTATTAAACAATTGAAAATCCGGAATTCATTTCACATTTTCTATTAATTTTCTACTAATATTAATTTTAATAAATAACTTTTAGTTGATGAAATTTACAAACATTCTCGTCAATTGCGTCAATCTATTGAGCTGAATTTTTTATATTTATTTCAAATAATGAAATAAATGAATTATTGATTCGCGAAAATGTTAAACATGTAACGTTTTTGTATATTGTTTTTCATAATTTAATCATTCACGATCATAATTATTTATTAATTTATATAATAAATGATTAATTAAAAATAAATTAGCTTTTTATCACAGGCGTGTTTCATGTTGCAGTTTAAAATAATAAAAAAGTTTTCAATTAATTAAGTTGATATAAATTACAAATTACCTTCAATTTGATTATGCCACTTTATTATGATCAAAACTAAATATCAAAATATTTACGATTTTAATTTCAAGAAGTAATTAAAGCAAAAGTTTCACGCTGAATAATATTTAATCCTTCAAATGAAAAGTTTATTAACATTGCAGCAACTTTTATAATATATAAATATTAAGTATTAATTTAATATAAATAACTAAGAAGAAAATAATTCTACAAAAAATGTGCTTATTATGTGTTGTATAAATTTAATTAATTAGTATTTTGTGTTGTATAAAAATCATACTAACTTTTGAGTATTGAATTTTTTTGTTTTTTTTGAGTTTTTGATTTTCAGTGAAATTACGATTTTGAAAAGCGACCGGATTTTCAATCACTCACACATCGTTTGTTCGAAACCTTCAAACCCTAACTGCCAAACCAGAAATCACGCAATTGTGTCTTTCATGTCTGGTTTTTTCTCCACCTCGTTTTCTCCACCGGCCGGCATTTTTCTCACTGTACAAAGATTCTGGAAAATCTTTTTTTTTTGTCTAAAAAAATGAATAAAAAATTTCAACCAAACAAAGTAGTAAAGAAATATACAAATATATTATTTGTATACAAAAATATTATTCTAAACTCAAAAATTAAAAAAATAACTCAAAAGTTCATTAAAATTCGAAAAAGTTTAAAATCTAACAAAATTCATTAAACATTTGTTTCGAAACCCCAAGCTCTTCTAAACACTATTTTTTTCTGTACAAATCTTTTGTTAATTATAAAAAAATATTTTGTATCATTTAAAGTTAAAGTTACGAAGTTAAGAATTATTTCACCCATTTATGTTTTTTCGTTGATTTACTAAATGTAACTTTATGTGTGATGTAAATTTGACCCTGGTAAACATTCATTGTGCAGGATACATGAATGAACGACGTGCCGGCGCTATTCGTGAATATGTTTTAACGTATCGATCGGTCTCAGACGCGCGATTAAACCTGCTCCTCGTCTTACCGGCCTTGCAACTACCAAACTCACTGTCTCTCTTGTGTTGGATTAACAGCATAAAAGAATTATGTGGTTGATGAAACGAACTGTTTCGTTCACGGTTTGCAAACGCGTCTTGTTACGAGCTGTTACAAAAGTTTCATTTAAATTGCCCCCCAAAAAATTACAAATTTAATTTGAAAAATTTTAATTTCCCTCCCAAATTGCAGCGCGAAATTCAAATCAACTTATTTGTGAGTTGATTTGTCAAAAAAGTAAATAAAAAATTGAATAATTCTTTTAATAAAGCTTATCAGTTTAATATTTGAAATTTATATTTTGAAAGAGTGTATCAGCATCAAATGTATAAAATAAATGATTATTTTCGAATAACACGTTCTATTCGGGTATATAATTAAACATACCCCTCGCGTTATACCTCGCAATTATCATTGTTTTATAATTATAAACGCGACTCGCGATAATTGTAAAGTTAATTGAAATTAAAATTGGGGCTGAAATCTGATCGGAAAAATTTAATTATTTTTGAAAAATAAAAATAATTAACCGTGTTAGCAGCTTTAATTACCGTACCCTCACCCTCTTTTTAGTGTCTGCGGTCGAAAGTTCGCCGCAAAATAAATTATTAATACAAACTAACGTACGAGCATACATAGATTGATAATAACTGATTGATTATTCACTGATTTCAAAACAATATCTTGAAAGAATTTAATACATTTTATAATATTCCAGCGCAGAATAATTAGTTTTCGATAAATATTGTATATTGGAAAAATGTTCGGTGAAATAGTTCGATACTACAATTAAAATAATTATTTGTTAATCAGTTTTCATTTTAATAACATTGTGTCGTGAAAAATTGATTGACGTTACGAGTGGGGGAGGGGTCAGGGGGGGGGTGCCGAAGAAATTTAATTTATAAAATTGACGGAGAGACACGCTAATGAACAATTATCGAAAAAAGAAAGCTTGTCAATCGCAATCAAATTTATTTATTTTGCTGAAATTAAATATTGAAATATAAAACGTCAGCCAGAATTTAATATAATTTGTCAGAATAAAAGTGCATTTATTAATGCATGTATGGTATGCGCATCGTTTAATGAAATACCTCTTTTTTTTATTCGCTGATTAACTTTCTCGATACATTTTATTTATTTAGTTGACACGTATTAGCGACATTTTCTGTCCTCGTTTATTATTCAAAGGACATGACAGAAAAGTAAAATGTTTTTTAATTTCCACAGAAAAGTTGAGGCTTTTAATTTAATATTGTCAAATAAAAAGTTTTGTTGAATAATGTACATTAGTTGAATAAATAAAAAACTAGACTTTTTATAAATGATATAAAATGTATATAAAAAAATTAAACTTGTTTTTTATTAATTACAGTTTTTTTGTTCAATAAAAATGTAAAAAAAAACAATTATTGTGATGCTTTTAGTACAGTGCGAAAGCAATTTTTTTAACGCGTCACGTTAAATAAACTAAAAGATAGGATTTTCGAAAGCTTTTATGAAATGGTATACATTTTTATTAACAGAAAAATATATATATAAAAAAAGAACGAATATTGGAAAAAATATTTCAAATTTTTATA
Organism: Idris sp. 1 HC-2018; assembly: GCA_022817325.1. Taxonomy (NCBI): domain Eukaryota; kingdom Metazoa; phylum Arthropoda; class Insecta; order Hymenoptera; family Scelionidae; genus Idris; species Idris sp. 1 HC-2018. The sequence goes on along the minus strand of JABFPM010001082.1, from coordinate 3,903 downwards.
TAGAATAAAAGTATTTGTTGGAAAAATAGATACAAAATGCAAAAAACGAGAAATTTGTAAACTAAATTGAAACAAAAGAAAATGTTCATTTTCAATAAAATGGAAAGAAAATATTGAAACAATTTTATTAAAATTTACTTTACTTTTTTTAAAAGTTATATTTTATCAAAATTATATATTGTTCAATAGACACCAAAAAAGTTTGCGAAGAAGAAATATTTTAACTGCGTAAACATTGTATCAGTTTACGAATATACGCCAAACGCCAATCAATTCGATAATGTACACCCTCTGGACATAAAAAATATTCGCAATTATTTTATTGAAAATTATCACTGATTCAGAATAATTGGAAGCATAAAGTACCGACATTAATTTTGAAATGAATCAAAAAAGGACATTAATAGCGTTTCAGTTTATTTTAATTTAATTCCAGTGAATTACATTCTGATTTGCTTTTTATTTTGTTCTCTCTCGCTCTCTTTTATTATTATTATTATATTCATTAATGAAAATAGCGAACTCGCAAAAAAACGAGATATAGATAATTGAAAAGTCCTCACTAAATTCGACAAATGAATTATAATTGCGAGATAAAGTCGCTGTCCTTTTTTCGTCAAAAAAGAGCGATAGAGATGGGCAAATAAATCTAATGGCGTTGTATATTGATCGAACGGGGAAAGAGAGTTAGGTTTAGAACCTATCGGGTGACGTAAATATTATGCCTTTCCATACAATGCCACGACGCGTGAAAAATCACGTTTTTTATCCGAGCGAAAAGGGTTTCGTATTGCATCGGAGGGTCAATTTCCCCTTTTAATTCACTTTTTTGTCGAGGAAAATGTCCCAAAAAATGATAGTAAAAAAGTTCCAAAAAATCACGCTTTTAAAAAAATGACTTCTAAAAGCCGTTTTTGAGAAATTTGAAAGAGCGCCCTCTGGATTCAAAAAAGTGGTTTAAATAGATTTCTATTGGTTTTTTGCGATGTTTTTTCTCAGGAAAACGCATAGATCTATTTTGTGGACATTAAAAAATCCAAAAATTTATTTAAATAGGGATTTTGATTGATTTTTGACTAAATTTTAACTCAAGAAAGTTTAAACTCGAAACAATAGTTCATCAGCGAGTTGAATTTCCACTCCCCGAGTTATTTACAGAGCTCCGTCACCCTAAAACCGAACATTTAATAAATCGAAGAAAATTTCCCATTACATTTCAGCACCCTCGAAAATTAAGTACGTTCGATCGATCGAAGCCGAGTGTTCATAAACTCTCGAGATCGGGGACGAGTCAAGATTGGAATGCCGCGAATTTTAGGTGTGGCTGCTCGCCCTCTTCAATTAATATGCCTGATTCGTTGAAGTCTTTCTTTCATTTTCATGAGAATTAATCCTTTTTGATTGCTGTCATCGTGTTTTTGTGTGTGACAGCGCAAAATGTGCAGGGGGCGCTCGTGATTTGGTAAAAGCGCCGGAGAAAATAACGATACCACGATCGAAAGTAACGAGGCAATCTATCAAATATGTATTCGTCACATCTCATAATTCAGGGGGGAGGGAGTTTGTGTTTCGTATGAAATAGGCGCAATTCATTCTGCGCCGCGGCGCATATCAATCATGTAACAAACAGAGAAGTCAATCGCTGCCATTCTGAATAATGAAAGGCACAATGTGTACGCGTGCTTCACGAATTCAATGAAGTAACATTCATGCATATTGCGTTTCGTTATCGACAGTCGCGTTTACTCGATTGAAATGCAGAAAGCTAAATAATTTTTTTTTTTTTTCTGTCCTCAAAGTGTAATAAAAATAAGCCGCAGACAATTTTTATGAGCCGCTTTTTCAATTCCAATCATTTGCAATTTTTTTTGTTTGCATGAAATGGTGAGGCTATCTCTTTCTGATCACGGATGTTTTACGAAGACAGATAGAGCACAATTTGTTTATTTTTTTGCACAAAATATTTCGGAAATATAACTCTTTGATTTTAATCTATAAATTTAAGGATTTAGTTTCTTTTTAATATTGCTGATTCGACAAGGATAGCTGAATTGATTTTTCATTAATTCGATAATAAGTAAATATGTGTGGTTTATTTTTGGTCCATTGTAAATAAACAAAGAATTCTTTACCTTTTTAAGGTTAATTTTGTTTATTTTTTAACTTTTTCAAGGTCAGATAAAGTCAGGTTTGTTTGTTTTCTAGCTTTTTTAAGGTTGAAAAAGTGAATTTTTTAGTTTGTTTTAGCTTTCTCAAGGTTGATTAAGTCAATTTTTTTTGTTTTTTTTAGCATTTTTAGGGTCAAATAAGTTAAGTTTATTTGTTATTATACATTTTCAAGGTCAAATAAGTCAAATATTTTAATTTTTTAGCTTTTTCAAGGTCGAATAAGATATTTTACATGTTTCTTTTGTTTTTTTGACCTCCAAAGTGTTTTTAAAAAGCATCACGTCAATATCTCTCTTTTTTTAAATATAATTCGTAAAAAAAGAACCGACTTATTTGTCATTCCAAATGGCAAATCGATAAATCGTGTTGAATTTCGTCGTTTTTTAATACTTAGGGAAATTGGATTCTTCCAATATGTAAGTCGAAGCTGGCCCGAGTTTTTCGGAACTACAAATAGACGTGAATATTACTCTTGCACGTGAAAATAAATGGCTCTTCTTCCTTGGTTTCACCCTTCATATCTCATGCCAAGGGACTAACACTTCACCACGCCCTTTATTTGAGACTTAGCAGCAGGCCTAATGCGCATGCGTTGCATGTTGAATTGTTCCTTGTAATCCTTAATAGGAATACTTCGAGGATAAAAAAATATATATAGATATTATAAGCACACGTCGTGTTACTTTAGTAAAAATTATTATTCAAATGTTCTAAGGAACTGACCGGCATTTGAAAAACGAGCTTGATCATTAATTTTCGATTCACTTTCAGTCATTCTCATTCAAATGAAATTACCATTTTTCTTCCATCATCTCTATTAAAATTTTTTTGTTCTCTCTCCGTAATTTGGTAATTCTAATAAGAACATTATTTGGAAATTTTAATAAACGAAATTCTAATTTTAATAAGCAAATTTGGAAATTCCATGTCCTTCAATTATTCTTGTTCTCTGTGTGTGACATTGATGAAAAGGTAAATTTTTCTGCCTATGTAAATATTTTTTCTAATTGAAGTCTCTCAGATTACCGGTGAAAGACTCCTGCTGTTAGAAATGTTGTACATTCGAACTTGAATAACAGAATACAATTACTAAAATCTCAGGTATAAAGGAGTTTCACTGAAAAATGTCCCTGAGACCATTAGCTAAACAGATTGTCATCTATCTCTTGACTTCAAAAGGGAATATTCTTTGAAAATTATTAGACCTCTGTGTGTGAACACATTCCTTTTTTAAAATAACAGAACAATAAAATTTAAATAACATAAAATATGACCTTTTCAGAAACTAAAACATGAAATCTTGCAGTTTGCCACTGTTTTTTTTTTATTATTTATCACCATAATTTCGGGGATTATTTTCTTCTTTTCTAAAGTCTCTTTCTGGTACGATTTGAGTTATTGTCGGCGTACACGCGAGTGCGCTATCTTTCCGTACCTGGAAAAACGGAGAGTAGAATTCGGGACCATTAATATCGCGGCGCAATTATCGGGCCAGCTGTTTGCGTCCCCTGCATCGACAGCAGGTATGTGTGCAAGAAGGGCCAGTAGGAGGAGACGAAGAAGAAGATCTCTCAAAAAAGAGGGCAACCTGGTATGGGGTTGCAAATAAAAACCCATTATGTAAATTTCACGGATGCAAAAACGGTTACGTGAAAAATAATTCGATTGATTTTGTCATTTATCATTAAACTTGAAAAAAAAAAAAAAAAAAAAAAAAATAAAAATTTAAACTTA
>JABFPM010001081.1:0-22634 GCA_022817325.1 Idris sp. 1 HC-2018 | reverse complement strand
ATATGCATGCTTTTCAATATATTTATTTGTACTCTATGAGAAATGCGACGTCAAAATTCTTAAAATATTTGTAGGACAATTTAAATTTTCAATGCTTTAAGGTACTGCAAGCTGCAGTCATTAATCTGATTCCGGTTTCAGAGTAAATTTAGTACTTAAATAAACTACTTTAAGCATTAACAAACAAGTTTTTTTTTCATGAAAATTAATTTTTATATATGTTCGTCTTTTTTGTACATATTTATTTTTTCATTAAATAAAGTTTACTAGTAGAATATTCTAAAAAATGTGTAACAGTTTTACAGGTTTCATTTACTTTTGTACAATAAATATTATACAAATAATTAATTTAAGCGTTTAAATACTGTCTCACATAAATTATAAACGATATTATCGTAAGCACACTGCAAAATCCTGTGACAGAGCAGACCTGATTAATTTGCAATTGCAAGCACCTTTTAAGTATTTCTTTCAATCGAAAAACTGTTCAATCTGCGCCGATCGCATGCGACAGATTTACGCCGCCGCTTTGGGCTGGGAAATTCGATTTCCTCGATCCCGCGAAAATTGAAATACAATCCCTTACGCCAGAGTCTCTAGAGAGACGTCTTGACGTGCAAAATTTCTTTTTCCTTTTCCGCTGTGAGCTTCCGTAACCGAGCGAGATGTGCAGTTTAGAAAATAAAGACACATGGGGTGACGCTACAAAAATGGATGATGCGTGGAACGTGGCAGGAATCTTGATTCTAAATAGCAATCGAAAATACTTTTTTCTATGAGGAAAGAATGTAATTATATCATGATCGATTTTGAAATGCCTTCAGCGTTGTTTTATTACAGTTTTAAAGCATTCAATTTCAAAATTTTATTACTCGTAATGATACAGAGGAAATGATAAATCAATTGATAAATAATATTAAATACTCTATGGAATAAAGAAAAATAGCTATACGGTATCGCTGACAAGCAGGATCACAAAAATAATTTTTTGTTTTTATTAAGGTGACCACTTTGACACTACTTGTTAAAACTTATTTCATTTGATTGAAAGCTTAATGGCGTCTACTACTAACAACTGAATAATAGTTTGTTTTTGCAAAACCATCCTTCTGCGGTTGTTTTTATAATCAACACTGAAGTGTTTTTCTTGTCGTTTAACAAAACTTCCACTTTCGTGCTTTAACTGCAAAATAAACATCGCAGCAACAATCAAGGAGAACAATACATTAATTGCACCGTGACAGTTTGCCAATGCCACAATCGCCCTCGCATCCGTGGAATCGAAAAGTTTACATTGCCGGTGCGGTTTATCGAAGGATTTATTCTTGCTTCAACGCACCACGTTATTGACTCGTTCTATGGGATTAAGCTCACACAGAGCAGCAAGAAGGCCTAGAAAGACTTTCATTTCTAGTAGAAAGACTTTCTTTTTTATTTTTATTAAGTTCGAAGATGATTTGTAACAAAAATATTTGTATTCTGTCGTACAGACGCAACACAAACTGCACAACCATTACAGTATTTTATTCTAATATTAAATAAGTTTACTGCTATTTGTCTTAATTTTGATTATGTTTGTTGAAAAATATGAAAAGAAATAGTAGTTATTTAGCAGTTACAAATCAATGTTTTTAAATATAAACTTAATTGTATTTTGAATTCATATTTTTATCATGAAAGCAAAATAGATATTATTAAATTATATAATTTTTTTAATAATATTGAAGTGAACAAAAATCATTCTTGAGGTGTTTTCTGAATTAAAAAGTAAAGATTATAAAGTAAATGAATCAATAAACTTTATTTGATGAGTGGCTATACATGTTAATGCAGTTGATAATTATTCATACGGCTTTCATACTTCGAATGAAAATCACAATTTGAAGCTACAATGATGGACAATTTGCAAAAATTAATGTCTATTTACGAAATTATGCGAAAAAATTGCAAATTGTATAATGATCTATTTAAGTATTGTTAAGTTTATCATACAAAACTGTTTTCAGATTTGTATCTTCCTTACTTTGCTAGAGCGACAATCAACATCAAAATCTTCTACAAGTATGCAGTAAAACACTCTTGCAGATATCTAACAATCCTCTTCTAAGATTTAGATTTAGATTGCATTGCTTGCAGCTTAAAAGATATCTTTTCTCTACAAAAAAATATTAGTTTTATCTTCAATATCGTTCAATGTATTATTTTTTCATCTTATCAATACAAAAATTTGATAATCTATAATAGTTTAGAAGTATCCAGAATAATTGGAGCATCTTTTACAGGCGTTTTCTACTTCGCAATTCAATTTAATGAATGCATTAGACCACGAGTAAGCTTGAGGAGATCGAAAGAACTATCTGTTGCTGTCTAATTTCTGAATCGGCTTTTGGTTTCTGATCCTCTTACGGTTGCAATATGATTATAACATAGACACACGTTTGATGAGTAATGCGATCCCTGCAAATGAAATCATTTTTAACCATTATCATCATTAATTAGTGAAAATGCATTTGAAGGTTTTATCAAAATTTAAAACATTTTCAATTAATTTGTCCTCAATCCCAATTGCTCTAAATGTGGAAAATACTTCGCCGTAGTAAACGTACAGATGGATTCTTTCTCTTTCTCTGCTTCTGACAATTTCAAATTACGGATTAAATTATTCAACTAGAAAATGACAGTCAGAGCAAAAATATCGTTTGAGAATGCAATTCAAACAACGATTTGAACACAAACATTTCTTAAGTACATAATACTTAGTTATGGTTTATATAGGGTAAAAATTGTGTATAGTTGAAAATCTCATTGAGTTCTTCTCCCTGATCATTTAGCATTCGAGATTGCAAACAGCTACAGATATTGCCCATTGTAGCTGAGCAAAATTATTTGAACAACCAATTTCTGCAGATATTCGCTTTCAATTCGTTGCCGATTTACCATAGAATTTCAGAAGCGTAATTGGAATTCAATTTCGCGCGCTCATGTGCAAATTTAAATGTAAATTCGTACAACAGAAAATTCAACTCAAATTTAAAGATCGACTGACGTTTATTACATAAGAATATGTCAGTTTAAAAAAATCAAATCATTTACGAGTCATCAGCGAGTCGCGATTGAATCGCTAAGGAAATAACCCGAACGAAAATAAAAAAGTCCAAAAAGGATCAAAATTGGACGAAAATTTTAATAATCCAAATTAGATCCAAATAGGATACAAAAATCAGTTCGAAAACAATCCTTTTTGGACTTCTTTTTTCTCGAATTTTGGTCCCATTTTTTTCGGGAATTCAAAAGGATTACCTGTTGATATCAACTGCAATTTTTTTTATTTGGGATCAATTTTGACAAAAACAAATGAAACATATTTTTTGTGGTTCATTATTAGAATCATTGAAACAGTCACATGAAGAGATTTTTGCCATGAGACTTACACTACTGGTCAAAAGTTTGGAGACGCTTGAAAACGTCAAACAAAATTTTCAAATTCTTTTTCAATTATCTTGGTCATTTTTGAAGATAATTGTTAATCATTTTTTTATTCGAAAGGTTGAAATTTCAGCTTTCAAATGCACTTGAAAAAAAATGTAATTCACTTGATTCTAGTAGTTGTGACATTTCACAATCTAAAAAGTCATTTTTTTAAAGAAATTTTCAAATGACCATATCTCCCTCGAATATTATCGAAAAATTCTATAAAGAACAAATTCTATTGATTCCTATTTGTGACATATAATGCCACAAATTTTTTCCACACGTTCCTCGAAATTTAATTTAAATAAAAAATTGTTTATTAAAGGCCATTAGGAACAAAGAAAACTAAATTGAAAATTATAGTAATTTTTTGTGGATATAATTTAATTGTTAACTTAGTTCATTTTAACCCCTTTAGATAGATTGAATTGTACATACATTTCTGTAATTATAATTATTTGAAAAAAATATATAATTAATTACTTGATTAATTTTGTTAGTCTAGTTTCCAATTGTAGTCATGACGTACTTAGTCGAAAATTACCAACGTAACAATATTTTTACTCTTTTACGACGCATTATGTATTTATTCGATTAAGTTAAGTGGTTTAGTAATATAAATAAATCTTTGATAAGGGATTGACATACAATCCGAAACGTAAGATAATTTTTTAAATAAAATTATTATTATATCCAGAAAGGATTACTACATTTTCTATGTTGTTTTCTTTATTCCTAATGGCCTTTAATAAACAATTTTTTATTTAAATTATCGAAAAACCTTTTAACTTTTTTCAGAATGCGTGGAATTTTATAGTCGTTAAGAATATGGTATAAAAAATATTCAATAATGACTTAAAAAAACTGGCGAGGGGTTAAACATATATTTTTATTTACTGAAAAATCATCAATTGTACTAGAGGGTTTTGTGAAAACTGTTACAGTTTCAGATAAATGTGAAATCAAAATTCTCGTCATGCGTCATTGTGTCAGTTGTCTCCTATTAACAAGAACATTTCCACAAGCGAGGCCAAGTTCCCTATCTAGTATTACAAGTTTTAAGGTTGTGCTACCTATTGATTTTCTAGCTGTTATTACAGTACTGAGAAAATACTTTTTTGTTACACGTGCACTGAAACGGTGCCATTTTGACCCTCATTTCGGAGCTAAAACAAACTTATTGCAGACCTGTATGACGTCACGGCGTCTGATTGATCCAAATTGATATTGCAGACCTTCTGGTCTGCATTAAGTTTATTTTAACCCCGAAATACGGGTCAAAATGGCGGCGCTTCAGTGCACTTTTGACAAAAAAACATATACGTACCAAGCCTGAACCGAAGCCATTGGCCTCGTGCGAAGTTGACAACTCGGCAGAGAGGCTCGGGCTCGTTGTCAACTTCACTCTCGTCACAATGGCTTCGTTTCGGGCCTTGGTACATAATCTACTATTTTGACATTAGACACAAGGTTAGTTTAAATAAAATAACAGATAAATATAATTAGCATCTTGGCTTTGCCTTGTGCTACAAATTTGTCGGAAATCATTCACTTTTGGCTCAAGTCGCAAACTGTATTTTTTCAATACCTGCATGGAAAAGCCAAGGTGAAACTACTTAATCGAACTGTCACGTTAAAATACTTTCGTTTGAAAATCTAAACGATAATTTCGTTAGTCATTTGTCTACAAAATATTACTTCTATTCCTACAATCAGAAGCGAAAGGTGGCAGTTTTCATTTCTGAATGAAATGATAGATTGTTCGCAAAGGGAGAAAATTAGGCGCTTCTTGACGTAGCTTGCACACTGATGATGTAATAAATTTGAAAAAAGAGATGCGTGGTGTTGTAGAAGATTATAAGCGGAGTTCAAATATGAGTTTTTAAGTCAATACATGTATTTTTTAAAAAGTTGTATCAATTTTTGTAAAAGCCAAAGAACTCATTTTTTCCCCTACAATCTCAATAAAATAGTACATTATGCAACTCGGCTTCACCTCGTGCTAGAAAAACATTCGTCGAACATCATTTATCGCCAAGTTAAAATTATTTAAACTGTTCTTATTTTCGGGGACGAAAAGTGATATTTTTGATGCAGGTATTGGAAAAAATGTCTGCTGACAGACTTGAGATATTCGTGAATTTTTGTTTCGTGTAAAAGAGATAATTATTTAGGCTGAATTTTAATATTAATTCAAATGAAACTATGTGGATTCAAGCTCATAATATTGACGAAATTCAGATGGCAGATCCAGCTTAAGAAAATTGATCTTATCGTCCAGTATTACATCCTCGTCCATTTCACGTGACCGAACGCATAACCTGCTTCAAGTTACTGTGCTTTGCATAATATTTTGCAATGTATGTACCTCTTGGGAAAAAAGCATGTCGTGAATTTTTTTATTGACAAAAATGCCTCATGTAGTTTATAGAGCTTTTCTCACATGGTAAGTTTTATTATCTCTTAAAGTTTAGAAAGTAATAGTCTACTCGTTTCTTGTTACTTTTAATTTGTTAACTATAAGCACCTTAACCTAAATAGGTTTTGGACTTAAAATGTAAACAATATTTCAACTTGCTTTCTTTCAAGATAAATGCACACAAATTTAAATAAAAAAAATGATTGATATCCGATGAGTGCTAAAAATACGCTCATTGTGTGTCATTAACTTTTGGCCCAAGTCAGACACTATATATTTTTTACCTGAGGGCCGCGAAGTGCCACATTTTTCACCGCCTTTATTGAAACAGAAAGTAATTTCCGGGCCGAAAATAACCACTTTCGGCTTAACAAATGGTAACTGGCAAATATTACAAATGTTCATAACACGAACTTACTTTTATAAAAGTTTCTAGGAATATTAAGTTTATTTTTTGTAAATGAATTTAAATTATTATACGTTTTCATTGGCTATTAAACTGCCTGATAAAATTTAACAATGTCGTAAAAAATATAGTAGGTTCTCTTTTATTTAAAAATGAGTTTGTAATTAATGTTCTTTTTGTAGAATTCCTTGCACAATGAATGCGTTGTTGTGTCTATCACAATGCAAAATTCTTTCACAATGCTTGAAAAAAATCGCATTTCTTAAACATTAAGTTTAATAATTGATTTCTTTCATAATACATTTTGTATACATAACACAAAACAAAGCAGATTATTGTAAAGGAAACTTAATTTTCAAAATCATATTTTGGCTTTGTATGTTTTGCGAGTAATTATTCAAAGCAAAACTAAACTGAGTATATTAAATTACATCTGACCAGAAATGATTGACAATAAACATATTTATGTAAACGGTGGTTATGAGTCCTATTTTCCAGTGTAATACCAAAGTTTCATTAGCTTTATTTACAGATTGTTTATTGTACGAATATTGTTCATAATATTTAACAAAAGATTGCATTACGTTACTTCATAAAATTTAACATAATTTATGAAAATAACAAATAATAACTATTATTATTACGAAAATTTACTTCAAAAAACGTTGCTACAAGCAATAAAAAGATCTGAGACGTCTTTTTCTCGCTACCGATACCATATTTAAACAGATGCGGGTGCAAAAATTTATACACAGCAGATGTTTCCTAAACCATTGCGAAACCATACAAAAATTTAAATGAGTCTCTCAAACGTAAACATGTAGATTAGCTAACATCTCTGATGGAATATGTATTAAATTTCATGTTTTTTTAATGCCAAGTTAATCAAAAGTTTAAATTCATCTTTAAGATTATTTTTTAAAATAAAGTTCCTCCTTAATATTGTGCATTTAATTATGGTTTCAATAAAACATTGCAGAAACAATGAAAGATAATCGGAAAGTTGTTTAATGCACATTGAGTTCAGTAAATTTACAAATGTCGATTAGTGGGGAAAGAAAAAAAAGGGTCTTTTAGAAAATGGTCCTTGTCCAGAAGATGAGCAACAACTACCGGGTAGAAGTAAAATGAAACGTAAATATTGGCCAAGATACTACAAGGAAGCAAACTTAAAACTCCGCCTCTTCCTATTAATAAAGATGAGCGCATTTTGTACACCCGGCGCATCGTTGTAACAAGATGAGCAACTTCGGAATCGCGCGTATAACAGCCAACGAAATGTCGCAATTACGAATTCAACTACGTCTTTGAGACCTTCTTTTTTTACAAGCAACATTAGCCTTTTTCTTTAGCGGCACAATACATCCACTCGGTGAACTTTGATAATGCCCTCGAAATTTGTAGGTGAAAAGTCATTCAGTGGCTGAAGCAGCAAACTTCACAACTTTCATACCAATTTATTTAACGAGTTAAGAAAACAGATGATTTTTAATTGTGAAGGTAGATTACCTAATTACTAATTAATGATATCAAAGTTAAACTTTATTACAAATATCTACTTAGGAAAGATTATAAAAATGTAATAGACATTTTGAAATTGAAATTTATAAGGTCTTTAAAAATAATAAAAGAGAAAGAACAAAAAATACTAATTGATATCATTCTTTTTCATGAATAAAATGACAGTTTGGATGTACATACATTGTTATCGTTACAAGCAGAATGGAAATCCTTCATGTGAAATAATTTTGAAGAATGCAACGTAAAATTGAGAGAAAATTCGAACAGCTGGATTTTCGTGCTCCGGATATAATAACACAGATTACCTAGACCAATCAATCCCTTTCGATATAATCATACGCGTCTATAATCTGACACACGCTCAAGTCGAGTTTTCCAATTATTGCGTTTGGGTAAATTAAATTACCCGGCGGCGATAATAGATAATAGAATCTCCACAATTGGATTGTGTCGACGAATTCTCGTTATTTTATCGCACTGAAATAAAGACACTTCCTAATGACCCGAAAAAATAGACAGCATCCCAAATACTATAGTAAATTTTACTTCAAACAGTTGCGCAAAATTTGCTTCTAATAACTGCTATCAACCGCATTTTATTCACATAAACAGAAATTATAATAAGAAAGCATTATTCTATACAAAGATTTTTATCAAAAATGCGATCGTTGATTTCATCATAATTGAAAATTTTTCTGTTGCAATATAAAAATGAATTTTCATTCCTTTGAAAGTCGTATGTTTTACTATTTAAATAAAAACAACTTCGCTAATGATTTAGTAACAAATCAAAGTTCTTTCTTCAAGATAATAAAAATAAAATTGCGTTGTTCAATTTCATGCCCGTTGAGTTAAATAAAACAGGAAGAAAATATTATTATAATCAATTTAAGCATAAAAAGGCGTAATCTTTTCTTGCTGAAATGAAAAAATTGTTTAATACATAAACTAGATAATATAGTGTTTGAATACTTGCTCTGCATTGAAAAAATATAATATAAAATGTTATTTTGTAGTTGCATAGTGATTCACGAGAATTGCGAAGTATTATTAAACTAAAATTATTTACCTTCGCCAGTGAATATACGCACCGCACTTTTGGTAGATTTGTACATACGTTTGTACGTAATGCAGGAATGCATACTGTTTCCGGGATTTTCTTGGATTACGGAGAAAGACGTTAAACTGATTACGGAGAATAAGGGAATAAAGCAAAATGAAAATACTCGTAAAATTATGGAATCCTTCATTAATGTTTCACTGAGAAATTGAGATAAAATGAGTGTGATAATTATGTTGGCTAACAAATATAAATGTAAAGTCCAACGTAATATGTAATTGTAATTTTAAGTTTATTTCATTGTTTTATTAGTAATTATCTGCCTGGAAATAATTATTTCAAGTCAATCTGCAAGAATGGTTATAGAATAAACAATGTATAGTTTATAAAACAACAAATTCAGGTCTAAATCTTATTAGACTGCAACAGATCTCTATAAAATAATTTTGTGTTTATAATTAAATTTAAATTACAAAGTTTGGAAAAGTAAACACTTCTAATAATAAATTTGCATGCAAATTATTTAGACCACAATACCTGATAGCGAAATAATATTAAGAATATATAATTTGTTAATTATTAGTTGTGTTATACATCACTAAATTATAGAATAATAGAGTTAATTGAAATACCAGAACCACAGTTAAGTAATTTTCAATTATCTATATTGTAGTATGGCTTTTTCTATTGTGTAAAAGTTATTTATTTATATAAAATAAAAAAATGTCTTTTAATAAAAGTTCATACTTTTAACAATTCTATATCATAACAAAAACAACATACAATGATGTATTGACATTTGAATGCAATTCTCTGCTTTTAAACTATTTTACCACAGTGAACTAACTACTTAACCCGAAAACTTTTCTTAGTTTGGTAAACTACAGAAAGATAAACGAGCTGCATTGAACAACGTAAGGATGTGTTCTACTACAAACCACAACGAACTCACTTTAGCGACGTTAAGAATTATTGGTTGTGATGAATCTTGTTAAGAAACAGAATTATTTGAGTACTAATACGTAAACTTCTTTAAAAATGTCTCTTCCACAAGTTAAAAGTCAATTCTTTTTTCTAATTACATTATCTCTAAAATACGTTGCAATTGCAAAAACTTATTTTTTTTTATTTTTTTTTTTTCAACAATTAACAAAAGTTTAGTTGTCACGTAATTCGGAGTTGTTTGCACTATAAAAGTCCAGCTGTAATTAAACTCAGCAAAAATAATTATGTATTTATTGTTGTAGTTGATGAAGAATGTCATGCGTTTAGATTCTGGAATTGTATTGATAATAACGTCAAGTAGCAGTCGATTTCCTGATGTCGTCATTGTCTTTCCGTCGAAACAATCGTCATTTCGTCGAGCTCATAGACTCCATCGGCTCGTTCATCTGCGGGACATGAACAGATTAACCGCATCACCTATCCCGGACAACATCAATCTACGTGATCGATAATTTCAGATACCATTAGCGAGAATTTGCGCACTACCCCCGACGATGTCTCATCACGCTTCGAAAGTCCGACTTGCTGATGCATTTCCGATTCATTTCTGCACCTACTGCTTAATTGGAGGGTCTCATTATTGTCGTTATTTCACGATTCCTTTTGTTTGTATACATTCAATTGGTTACGGTTGAGCAAAACAAGGTAAAAACTCGAGATTAACATCACGCGACGGCCATTATCTCAGTAAATCTGAAGTTTCTCTCGGATATCGTTTTTTTTAAATTAAGAGAAGTAAAATTGTCGACGATCTCGCGCGTAAGATAAATGAGCGAGACATTTTTGCAGAGATACAGAGTTAAGAATTGAAATCAATGACAAGGAGTTACACTTGAAAGTAATCAGGAAAATAAATGTTAAATATATATATTCGTTGCACAAATTATTAATATATAAAATAAATGATCATCTAAAATTAACATTACCACTTTTGTTATAGTTTGATGTTAATATAAAAGTAAAACGAATTAATATTGTAAGCTAATGATTAAATAAGTAAGTTAGAATTAATATCAACTTAAGCGAATTTCCGCAGGTCAAATAATTTATTCCAGATAATACGAAACACAGTGTTAATGCAAACAGTTATTAATGTATACATTAATATGGATGCTAAGAGAAATGGTTCGGCGACACGTTTGTCAACACGTGCTACAACACAGACGCTGTTGCGCGTTTTACGATCTGGGTCATGTTGTAAATAGCATACACAAGTAAAAGTTGCAAGCACGTTTTGTGTATTATACTCTGTGAACGCGATAACGCTTTCGGCGAGCAGGAGTGGTTGCTCATCAGAAGTATGATACGGAAACCATTATGCTTCTTTTGTAACTCAAATAGCCCCATTGGTCAAAGTAAACACAAATAGGGTTTCAGTTTGCAATTAGCTATAATTGTAATCATGCATCGCACGTGTTTGCTAAACAAGAACTCAAATTCAGATACGACGGTGATGTGATTTAATTAGCAAATGATTTTGATTATTTCTATGCAAATTGTTAATTAAATGTGAAACGCAACTTTGTATTAAATTTATAACTCTCACTGGAGTCTCATAGAATTTGATGCAATTTAGAAGATGAAAATTATTTGCAATAGTACTATGAGTTGTTAGAAAAAATTTGTTGTCTTAATTTGATGCATTGTACTGAAATACTTTCCAAATTGTATATTTTTGAGTCATAAAAAATGTTTTATTCTGTCACCAGTCACTATACAAAGACAGAATGACATTTCTATAGTCTTGGATCTGAAAAAAATGGTGACAATAATTTGACGATATTCAATGTATATGTATCATAATATACATAAAGGCTGACTAGATCCACGTCAGCATTGTCAAGTTAATGGCTTGGTAATGCTGCGTCATCTTAACGAGACACGTCACTTGAAAATTTGTTCCCTTTGGAATGCCGTGCAGCTGACTATCAATATGCTTGAGAAGGGCTCACTGTTTAATGAATCATAAGCCGTTCTCGATGGAAATGTCTATTGCAGTGAGTATTACCAGTACTATTAATCATTGTGCATTTGCGCGTTTGTTACGATTTGCAATGTCGTAAAATATAAATTGACCACCGTGCCATTTCATATAACAAACTCCGAATTTTAAATTTCTATTTCGAAATGTTTGAAAACATAAAATGTATTGTCTGTATGTAGATGGTGAGAAAACTTATTTGATAATAAAACTAAATTAGCAATTACTATGTACAAAGTATGTTACAATAGTTTTTCAATTAATGTTAATGAACAAATAATCGTGAACAAATGTATGATCCCAAGACATGGTAATTAAGCTTCGAAACTTCACTAATTTGAGCAGGACTCTCTTGTCAACGACGCATAGATCTAAGGGTATATGAAATATGCAATTTTCACCCAACCGAGTCTGAAGGTTGAGCAATATATCGTTTATACTCAATTAAATTCCATATCAAGGGTGTTCATGACCCAATAGTGGATTTATTACGTCAGGTTTTACCTCTTTAGCATCTTCAAATGAACGGTTTATTACGCACTCATTATGTTGGATTCTATCACTATTAATATTCAACAGCAAATAAATGATCAATCATTCAGCAATACTTATATTACTATACTTCAGTTTAATAATAGAATTAATTTATAGGTAGAAGCTAAAATCTCTTTGAAATTTAAAATTAATTAATTTTCTCAACGTCGTGTATACTGTGGAGCGATATTTAAAATAAAACTAGACTTTTTTTATTTCTTAATCATCTGCTTGAATCCGTTTCTTATTTCACAATATCCGTTTATTTCTCTGGGGACTGAAGAAGTAGATGATTCTTATTTACCCGTAAGTACGAGAAACAAGAGGAAAAATGCCGTATTATTAATACCTACCAATGTTGCACACATTCCCGGGTATTATTACTCAAAGATGCATAGAATTTTTTATTAAGCCTCGGGAAAACGACTGACTTCAAGAATCATTGCTGCTTTGCCGAAAAAAGAGAAAAATTTGGTCCACTTTTTTTCGTTGTCCAAGCAATTGCACATATCCTTAATAAGGTTTTTAATAATTTAAAATCTATTTAACAATTTTGTTCCCTATTTTCTTAGTAACAATTTTATCCTGCAGACATTGTACTGTTCGCGAAATCACTAGGGATTAAAATCATTCGGAATTGTAGTAAGCCTTCCAAGTTGCATCCTTATATCATTCACAAGGCATCATCATTTCAGCACAGGCTTAGAACGTGAACCAAGTTTAAGACCTTATTTGCGATATCTAAATTGGTTAATGTCGAGTGAAGCTTATTAAGAGCTTTAAGTCTAAAATGCTTCTTTCTTACTATCATTATTAATTAATAAATGTTCTGCCACCTAAAACTTATAACTTACAATCTATACTTGCAGTTTGTTGTACCATTCTTTTACTGAACATATGAAAATTAAAAATTTTAAGTTGTTTCAGTACAAACCGTGTACTCTATGTGATTCGAATAAATTTTAGAAATGATTCACTTTTGATCATAACAAAATTTAAGATAATTATGCAAGTGCGCAATAGTATCAAATGGAATTTTTCAAAACGTAATGTAATTAATCCATTAGATTTTTCAATGCTTGACTGCAAAATTTTTGTCCGTAAACATCGCTTTAACATTCGCAATAAAATTAGTCGTGCGAGCAGGGTGTACAGACGTTGATGGGAATAAATGCATCGTCGGCTAATGAATTCGGTTTAGTCCTAAGGTGCAGGAAAATAGCGGTGGCGACATTACGTAAACGACGTTGTGTTACCAACGGAAGGCAGCCAACCTTCTGCCAGAAAGTTCGGTGGAATCGTATTAAGTGCTATACCTCAAATCAACTCACTGTCAGGCATTATTTCTCGAGAGACTGAGCCCTAATTATTTTGTTATATGACCAATACGGATATCTTTAACATTTTACCATTTATTTTTATCTAATTTACTTTTGTTGAATCAATTCTGTGGCTTCTCGCAATAACAAAATAAGTCCACTTTTTTATGATTTCAAGATATTTCACTATAAAAATTTCAAAGAATAGTTTAAGGTTTTTAACAAAATTATAACCTCGGCTCTGCTTAGTGATAAAATTATCATGTTTGAACTCATATTTTTCACCTATAAGAGCACAATTTTTTTCACAGCTCGTTGTGCAAAACAGCTTAATGTAATGGACTTGTCTTGTTATGGCGGAAACCACTGAAATTTTATGGCTTATTTGCTTGCAATTGCTTTTAAAAAACATTTTACATCTTTTGTAAGACTTATCTCCGATTTTTAAGATAACTGTAATACTCTTACAAATAACTCACTCCCCTCCCTCCTTTTCTGAATAAAATTGATCTAAAATTGGATTTAATAAGCATAAATTTTTTAGATGAATTCTTATTAAATTATTGGTTTTTACTGTGGTTTTAATGACTATTTTTAACATTATGAAACTAGTTAATTAGCAATTTTTATTAATGATGGAACTTTTTTACATTATACATATTTTACAAGTTTAAGATAATAATATAAATTTCTTTTTTTGCAATAGAATATCTTTTCAGTATTTTAATATTATATTATTTTTCCAATAATTTTTTTTTGTTTTAATATTGAAATTAAGTTATTCATTCATAAAATAAATGCAAATAGAGAAACACCATTTAAAACCTTTTAAGAAAACTTCTTATTAATAATAATGCTTAAATTAAAATCACTGAAATACTTCAATACTGAATTTGTCTTGTTATGGCAGGCAAATGGTGATTTGTCTTCTTTTAGCGGGAAAAGTTTAATTTTGTTATGTATTAAGATTCTTATATTTCCTTACATGGCAAGTTTTGACAAAAGACATAGTATGTAATGATTATATTTTGTACTCTGATCTCAAAAATGGCCATATATAAACATTTTCAAAAAGTGGGCTTGTTTATTAAATAGATAAATTCTTTGAAAAATACAATTTACGCTTTTTTTTTTCTTTTTTTTTATAACATCAAGTATGCGAAAAATGCCAACAAAATTTTACTATAAATTTAATTAAGCAAGCGGAAACATTCAAAATATTCAGAAAATTAATGGGAAGAATTTGAGTGTACATTGGGCTAATTATGCTTATTTTACATGATTAAATTTAATAAGATATTAATTCGCACTTCCATAGTATATTTGGGGAAAAATTAGCTACCAAAAGTTTTCGCTTGAAAGATTTAACTGGGGAAAAATACTTATTATTTTGTAATAGCATTAATGGACACATGAACATTATATTCCACTTTTCGTCACAGTCACAGAGTCCTCAAGATGTTGTCTACTTGACAAAACTAAACAGAGTTGTAACATGAAATTCAGACGTCAGTCAGTCTCTTTCATACTTTTCCATCTTCCATCTTTTCCGACAACTATTGTCACACATACCACTTGCGTAACTCGTATTGCGTGTATATAAAAGAAGTACATACACGTCCTCATACCAAGCTTAGCAGTCTTGCTAGAAAAATGAAAGTCGTGTTATTTTACTGGAAATCTTGACACCGCGTTTTTTCGACCAAAATAAATAATGTGGGAGTATACAGGATATAAAACGTGACAGAAATTCAATATATTATAATTGACGGGATCATTCGTTTCACGTGGGGTCGTCGATACGTGATAGATATTTTTGAAATATTTCGATTGATATGATAAAGTAACGATGTGCGACATTCAATCGATCGAAAAATATTTTTCGGTACAGCAATGAAACATAATTTTGCAGACAGCAACTCTTAAAATCAATTTATATAGCGCATTCTTGGATCTTTTATCTTCTGAATGTTACACTTCATTTTCCTCAAGAGTAAAACTATTTGTAGATACTTTTAGAAATTCTTAAACGATTGAATCATTTATTTATGTACTATTGTATATTTTTTTATATTTTTACTTATGTGAAAAATAATTTGTCATGTAATGTAAAATGCTTACTAATTTTTTTTTTTTTAACAAATTTTCAAATTTGAATAGGTCTTTACATGACATCATATGCTGAGGAGATCATACGAATTATGCTATATGGTTCGATAATTACTTTGAAATTATGCAAAAGCTACTTGAATAGAGTTATAAATACTTCCAAATAATGTTATACTATAGAAAGGAGCATTGGAAACAACTATTCCCATTCCCAAGGGATTTATTTGTAAAATTTTCTTCGATTTAATTAAGTTTTGTTTGAGAAGCAGTGCACGAACAATTGCTTTTAACGGAACAATCATAAACAAATTACTTGGTCGAAATTTCAATATCAAATCAATAACAAGTTGTCTTGAAACGTTTAAATCTAGTTCTGTTCATATTGCTATTATTTATAATGTTTCAAATGCACTCTCCATAGCTTTTCTGCAAGTCGTGCGACATTCTTTACAAAATAAAAACCTTCTTCACAATCCCATGCTTGTATATTTACGTATTCATGTATAAGCACAAAACCAAGCATAATAAAAGAAAAAGTTCATTGTCATTCATAGTTGACAAAAAATGCACTGAATATTTCAACAGTGGCTGAAAAATGGACAGACGCACAATGCGCTCGCGCATCGTTAAATCGAATTTACATTGATGGCAACGAAACGTTTTCAAAACGTTTGTACAGAGTTTGAAAACTAAGTTAAAATGAGGTTTTTTCAAAGAACATAATGAGTATACATCGTAAACTACTAAAAAATAAAAACTTATCTAATTTGTTTTTCAGAAAGTGAAAAATCTAACTCGAAATTATAATGTAAGAAGAAAAAACAAGATGTTTCCAGTTTTTTTAATAAGTTTTTTCTTACAACTTTCAGAATTAAAAAGAATATTCCAAATTCGGTATATCATTAGTAAACACTTGAATTACTTTTTCTGTAAAATATTTGTTAAATGCAACATATTTTTTTCAATTTTAACAACTTACAAAGGACATTTCAACGTTTGTATTTCATAAAAAATTGTTCGCATTTTTGTTTCACGTCCGTAACTTGGATCTGTAAATTCTTGGCAGCTTAATTCCGCGTGAACGACGTGTATTCTTGACGTCGCAGACGTTGGCGGGAAATTCCGTCGGAAAGAGCTTTTCACGCGATGAGACGAGGCAGAAAGTAGCCTCGACGAAAATGGAGCGAACAACCTGTCGATCTTGCAGACAGAAACGGACATTTTACATCAAGTTACACCTTCCGCGCGGCGCATCTGATCCACGTGGGACTTCCCGGCTGTTTGCACGAAAAGCAAGCAATACCGAGAGGGAAAGTGTTTTGCACTCATCTCACATAAGAGTCACTTACTTTTCATAATAGTTGCATTTCTTTTTTTTTAAAATTGCAATTAAGTGTGAAAGACTCTGATTGAAAACTTGTATTAAGAAAAATAGATGGTGAACTCATTAGAAAAATTGTTTCCGAAGAAAAAAGTATTTTAAAATTTTATTAGAAGAAAAAAATATTTTGAATTTATGATACTTTTTTAGGATAAAAATTTAATCTATTTTTATATTGTTAAAAGTAAACAAATATTTCTTTCATATTATAATAATAATATCAAAGTAAAAGTATAGTCTTGAAATCAAAAATGAAACAAAGAGCTGAATTATGTAATTTCGTATTACGACATTATATAATAAATTTATTGAGTAAGTTCTGAAAAATGTGCACAGAAGAGATAATAAACATCCGATATTTTATTTCAACGAAAATTATAATTTGCTTAACAATTTGCCATTGAACTTTATTTAGAAACGAGTAGAAAGTATTGAATGTTAACCAGAAATTATACAAATTAAATCTTGATGCTTATAATCTTTGCAATTACGCTATTTCTTAGTTTATAAAAGTAAAAGCAGAGGTAGCTCAAAGGGCTTAGCCAAAGCAGACTTTTAATTTGTTAAGTACGTGCATCACAAAACAAACACGAATATATGCTTTTTGTCTATTACACATATACACACACACACGAAAAGCTAACCTTGCGTAAATATTAACATTTCTAATTTTGAAATGTGTCTTGAGCATGTTTTGTACTCACTAAATACTTTTGATGTTCAACCGCCACTTATCATAATGCAAAATCGTAAAATCATATTACACTCAACAATATTAATTAAAGTTATTTTGCATCTTATGTAGTATGCATATTTATTTGTTTCAGCTATTATGTTAATTATAGACAAAAAGCTTCTGATTCTAATTAATGTTTTATATATACTTATGAATATTCATTTTACAAATTAATGCATCATATATTTCACGTTGCCGTTGCCCAAGAATTATGTTATAGACAGTTTCAACTTTGAATAGACTAAACTAAACTAAAATTTCGTCTAACAAATCTAAAGATAGGATGAAATATTCAATATTCGATTAACAATTTGTGTCGTCTTATGCTCATGCAGCAAAACGTCCACATACGCTGCTTTGTTAATCAGTTTATGGGCACCGTTGCTAAGCTGATTAGCAAGTTACCTCGATCGAAGTTACCAGACGTATCTCCGATAGATATTCAGTTGCATCAGTAATAATAAATTAATAGCTATTATATTACCAACGCCAATTTTAACTTTTCGTCGGTACAAACTACGCAGATTAGTCGTCTGGTGTGAAGAAGCCGCGGTAATTGCAAAGTCAATCGGAAAAGCCTACCAAAACTGGTACAACAATTAATGAGATAAATTACTCCAACCCCAGGAATAAATTTGGTTATAGGTGACATTATCCTGCGGCTCAAGCGGAACAAAAGGATCGTACACACCAGCCAACTTTTCCTCTCAAGTTCGGTTAATCAGAAAGGCAGACAATTTAAAGCGTCTCCTGCCTACTTCGTTTCTCATCGCGCACCAGACGAAATGGAATAACCACGTACTTCTGGTACCGGGGCTTTAAAACAACTCAGTCAACCCAGTTCCACTTTGTGGTTTCCACGCTGTTAGTTCCTTTGCATTCCTCTTTTCAGAACGCTAACAAAATTTTCGTTTTTTATCAACAAATTTTAGGTTCAAAAGTTCTGATATCTTTATTATCATTTTTTTATCTATGCTGAATTTATTATTTATACAAATTTATAAGGGACATTTGGTGTTAAAATAACATACTAAAAAGGTTACACTGTTCAATATTTTTAAACTAAATATACAGCAGTTTGTTACAAAAGTGTTCTTCTCGCAACATATTAATTGGTAAGCGGAAAATTTTAAGATTTTAATTTTCTTTAAATTTCATTGCAGATGAATCACGATTGAATTAATGTTTTATTATAACGTAAAATTATACAAAATTGGCAATATTATGGGCGAGATATTTTTGCAATAGCAATGCCAATACCGAAAGATTAAAATAACAGAGTAAAGTTAAAAAACATTCAGTTTAACATTTTTATGGTGAATCTTTACCTCTCTATTTCCAATATGTCTGCCAAAGAGAAAACAATTCGAAAACCATTCAACCGTTTGCAGTCAGTCCAAACAAAACGCTTGATCGAAATTTAAGGTTTCCAGGTGTGTATGTCCCCTTAACATGAAAAATCCCATATATACTTAAGTAAGGATATAATATCAATAAACGCAAATATAAAATAGATTTTCAGTTTATTTCAATGCTTATAAATTGATTTTTTTTCGTGAGCATTATTATAGTTGAATTACATTTCAAAAACAACATATTTTCTGAGGTCTTATAAAAACATTGTGTGTAATTAAATCAAATTGCTTAACGATCGTAAAACTGAATCTCCAACATATTTTTTGTTATTACAATTAACAGGCATGCAGAATATCATTTAATGCATGGTTGAAAGAGATGCAGATCCACTTGATGTAGACATAGAGGATCCATGGGACATACTCATACTAGATCCATGAGACATACCCATACTAGATCCATGAGACATACCCATACTAGATCCATGAGACAGACCCATATTAGATCCATGAGACAGACCCATATTAGATTCATGAGACAGACCCATACTAGATCCATGAGACAGACCCATATGAGATCCATGAGGCAGACCCATATGAGATCCATGAGGCAGACCCATACTAGATCCATGAGCTGTAAAATTATTTTAAATGTATGATACATATATTTTTCATTTTTTTTCAGATATTTACTATTATATTATTATGTTAAACACAAAATCATGTACTCTCTTAGAATTGCACGTTATGAATCCAGAATATGTAATTCTTGACTCAAGAATTAGCAAAATGATCACTTTTTACTATTTTGTAAGTAAATACAAACAAATAAAGTTTTCTACATTAAATGTTCAGTTACTTAATTCTGTTATTAACATTTAATTGAATAAATTATATTAAATTACAAAATTCATTTTACAAACCCATAGAGCTTCCATGACCTAATGCTGATCCTCCAGTTAAGGATGATCCAGACCAACGTGATCCACTCATATCTGCAATAAATAGTAAACATTTTATTAGCAATTGTTCGGAACAATTTAAACAATATTTATATTTAATGACGCAGTTTAGTAGCCAAAGTTTATAAAATCTAAACAACATAAATCCAGATAAGCGTCGGTCAGGGAAAAAATATAAATAAAGCAAAAATTGTTTTACGAACCCATAGAGCTTCCGTGACTTAATGCTGATCCTTCACTCAAGGATGACCCAGACCAATTAGATCCACTCATACCTGTAGTAAATGATAAAAGTGTTTATGGCAATAAGATGAGACAATGTGAGTTTCGAGTATTAAGAAGGCTTACCGATTAGAAAATAATGAATAATTTGAACAAATGTCTATAATTATTTAATATATAAGAAATGGCTGTAAACCAACTAAATATTCGAATATTCAAACAAAATTGAAAACTTTGAATTTTTAATTATTCATATGGTCTGAATACTTCAAGTATCAAAATAATCATTTATTCAAGTTTTCGTACTATTCGATTGATATTCAAGAGTATCCATAACGTTTTAGTCTTTGTGTGAATGTTCAGAAATATTTGAATAGTCGGTGTCAGGAGTAATATTAAGTATTTATATGTCGTAGGCCGTTAGCCAACTTCCTAGGACGTTAGAAGAATCTCATTGATTTTAGCATTTTTATTTTAACGGTCTGAAAATTTTAGGCGTTTAACTAACGGCCTGGCGGGCATCAGAATTTAATTGATTCTAATATTTTGAACGAAAATGCTTTAAAACAACGACGAATAGTGTCTTATGAACAAACAATGTATAGTTTCTCACGAAAATTTGTGACAAATTTGAAGAAATGTGGGCATTGTGTGAACTATGTGATTGAAACTCTAAGACTTTTGAAATACTGTGATTGAGGTATAATTGATGAAAAAGATTTTATTTAATGATTCATGAAATGAACAAAAAATGAATGAAACTCAGCCAAAGCAATGTACAAGATAACTGAAATTATTTTATATTAATTGATTAAACTTAATTTTTGATTGGCAGTCAGCTTTTCTGCTCACCCACAAAAGAATCACAACGTAACAAAACATAGATAAGTATGTTGCTTAAGTGAGATAACTTTAACAGTTTTGTGAAGTCTAGTAAAATCAACGACGTAAATTATTCGTGATTATAACACAATCTTTTATCCTAAAATAAGCATAATCGGTAGAAACCGAGAATTCACCAGTTTATATTTACTTCTAAAGCTTACTTGAGTGGAATAGACTGATGATTAAATGATTAATAGATGATCTTCAGCCAATATTTCTCTCTCACATTTCAATTATCTATATATTGTACATTTTCACATCCTTTTGTTCAGTACTTTGATATATTTGTATAATTTTTAAAAATTTGTCACCAACCAGATGATAAGCCTAAAGAAGATCTAGCTAACCTTGATAAGAAATCCCAAGAAGACCCAGATGCACCTTCAATAATTTTAAATCAATGATAAATAATGACAAATTAATCCAGGATTTCAAATGAAGAGAAATAAATTGTACGAAAACTATAAACAAGTTAAAAAAATAAAAGATAAATCAAGATATACGAGAAAGTAATGTAGGTTATTTATATTAGAATCAAGTGATGCCCCAGTTGTATTAAAATAAAAAAAAAAGAATTTTTATGTATTTTGAATAATATCTGCCGCACAATTGAGTAAATAATTTAAATACTAAATAGAATAGATATTGCAAATACTGATGTTCTTTGCTAAGACACTATTGAAAAGTTACTTTGAGTGTATCGAATTAAGACCTTTTTTATGTGAAGACATTTTGTCTTGGGTATTCAAAACTGCTAACACAGATTACAGATTCAAAATTCCAAAAGTCTAAATAAAAAAAAACGAAAAATCAATATATACAAACTTTGAAAAATCACAATTTCCATCCTAAAATAAAATCGAAATTCACTACATGGACAATAGAAAAACAACTCTTAGAGTTGTGTTATAAATATGAGTGAAGGCTATTGTTCTCCGTGTGAAGCTCTAATAAACTATTGAAAGTCTTGAACTAAAAAAACCCAAATAAATAGATTCGATAACTAAATTATAAATTTTTTTCACAAACCAGCTCCAAGACTCAAGCTTGATCCTGCCATTAAACCGGATCCATGTCCGTGAGACGAACGTTTAAAGTTGTGTCCGTTTGAAACTGATACTACGCGGGATTTATGTTGGATTGCTGGCAAGTGCACATTTTGTTGTTTCAGGGTAATTGAATGTTTGGTAATGACGGGAACTGGTTTGTTAACAACAATTGGTATTTTGCGGTCAACGATCACAGGGACTGGTCTTGGCACTGGCACG
>JABFPM010001080.1:0-22635 GCA_022817325.1 Idris sp. 1 HC-2018 | reverse complement strand
TTAAAATTAAATAAAGATTATTCTTTGCTATTTTTAAAAATTAAGATCATGAACAGTATAACAATTTTGCTTTTGTAAGTAGCAAATATACATTAAAATTGTGCTCTGCAAATTCAAAGAATACAATGAAACTTTTGTATAACAAGCCACTTGAATATACAAAATCGAAGAGCTACTGGTATTATGTTACTTCAGAGTTGCATTCATGCAACGGATTTATTATAAAATTGTAAAGCATTTGTGATAAGTTTAATGCAGTTTTTGTATTTGTTGATTGATTCATTGAAAACAGTTTTGCAGACAAAAGCTGACGGTACTTTAGAAGTCGCTTTTAAAATTATGTGCGCTATTTTTGTGACGTATGTATGCTTTTTTTAAAAAACCTTTTGATAAAGATTTTCTTTCAATTTTTTCAGATAATTAAACCAACGAACAATATTTTGTCATTAAAATTTAAATAAAAAAACCTAATGTTTTTATTGATCAACATTTTTGAAACTAATACTGTTAGCAGTTGTAATGGATTTACATTTGTAATAAGTAAAAATTAAATTAAAGTGAGTTGCAAATCGAATATTTTGCAATAAAATGCTTTGATTATTCACTTTATACGAATGCATATTCATATGTAATAAACAATTTGAGCTTATGTATATATAAATGTCCTCGAATTGTCAGTATAAACTTTCTACCATTCGAGTATATTTGTGGTTGAATTTATAACCGCAGTGCGAAGTATGGTGTTGTATCAATAATAGAACCGTACAGATTCATCTGTCGATTATAAAATAAAAATCGTTCGATACATCTTTTTAAAATTGAATACTTTATTTGTAGACACACTTTCATATTGTTGTTATAGTATCAATGTGTTTAGAATTTGTAATAACTTATTTTCTACTTTAATTTAATCTTCGATACTTTCAAATTTCTGCAATTACGAATAAATTATAGTTCTACCAAAAGAAAATTGTACAATGTAAAACAAACATATAATCATAACAAATTTATTTACAAAGTAATCGATTTTATATATATGTTTGTTTAAATGAATAAATACGTGAAAATATATTTTGGAATAATATAAAGTTTCATCAAAGTAGAATTATAATTATATTTATTTTTCGGGCAAAAAATGTTTTAAAAAATCTCGATACAATGTCAACAAAATAATTTATTCGCTGCCAGCACGTATTCTGTAGTTATCTTGATCCTGCAGAAATAACTAAATGTATGTAAATCAAATAAAATAATATACATATCATAATGTACATATTTCATTTTAATTAATGTACATTTATTATTGATGTTTAAAAAAAATAAAATAACACATATAAAGCAAATTTAGCAGTTAATACATAACAATTTTCAGAGGAAGTACAAAAATTTAAATTACACAACCTAAAAATGTGAAATTCCTTCATAACTTATTTGTATTTGTTTAACTACATTTTATCACTATAGTCAGTTAATCTGATTTATTTTGCCGATATGCAATTTTATTATTATGAAAATGAATTTATGTCAATAATTTTGTTAGCAAAATTTACAGAGAAAAACAATTTTTGCCACGAAACCAGTACAAGCAGTATTCAGATTAGTTTAGATCACTTGAAACAAAGTTAAAAATGTGCGTTTCAATTAATACCAGCGAAAGTCTAACATCCAAAAACAATCAAACAAAGTGCATTTCAGAAA
Source organism: Idris sp. 1 HC-2018 (assembly GCA_022817325.1). Taxonomy (NCBI): domain Eukaryota; kingdom Metazoa; phylum Arthropoda; class Insecta; order Hymenoptera; family Scelionidae; genus Idris; species Idris sp. 1 HC-2018. The sequence continues at coordinate 20,937 of JABFPM010001080.1, read as the reverse complement.
CAAATTGAAAAAATTGTCATTGTTATACCAGCTAAACCGTTGAATATTTCTCTTTTTTTCTTTCTCTAGTATACTTTATTTTTCACATAGCACGTCGCGCATCAGATCGCATAACACAAAAAGCTTTATCAGCGATGCATTCTATCCGCGATGACATTTTCGTTCTATCAGCACATTTCCTGTTTCTCAGCATACCGTCAATCTTATCGCGCTCGAAGTAGCATAAAAATCAATGATAATAATAATAAGAAGAAGAAAAAGCAAATTAACGACTTGACAGTACGTATACTGAGAAGTGAAAATGTAGTATTAATTTTTTTTCGAGAATCATGAGGAAAAAAACTTCTATTTTCTCACAAATATTAGCAAATTGTTCAGAACAAACTTTAATTACGATGTTAAATCGGCATCAAAAATCTTCATCCATTGTTTAAAAGAATAATATATTATGCTTTGTCTGAATGAAATAAAGGTGAATTCTAAGTTTATTTCGATTGCAAAGCGAAAAATAGAAAGCCACGTTTCCGTGTAATAAAGGGGTCAAAGTCTGACGAAAGACGTCGACGGAAGGATGCTTACTTAGCGAATAAAGGAGGATCTTTTTGTTATAAATATCTGGCTAGATAACGCTTGAAGAAGTTACAACCATTTATATCGACTCAGCAATTACAGTCCGATTAAAATCAACGATTGTGAGATAAAAGGAGATCATCTTTAAGTGTAATTAAAGCGTGTGCAAAATAATAATAATTCCAAAAAAAAAATATCTTCTTCTACAGAGTATGTTTGAGAGAAAAATTATTGAATTGTTAGTCAAACGAAAAAAAGCGTTAGTTATTCGCTAACAGTATTTCATGTAAAAACCCATATATTGGGAATTTTTGAAGAAACGCGGTTTTCCGTAGCCACAAAAAATTCTTTTTTTTCAATACCAACAGATTGGTTTGTGCATTTTTGCCACAAGAATAAATGTTTTTCATTGCAATAAAAGAACAGACGGTTTAAATTTGTAGATTTCATATAAATAACATTTTCCCGGATTTTTTTACATGAGAGATTAATTTTTTGAAAATATTATACAATTTTATATTTTGTAAGTGAATATAATATACACAAAATACAATTTTATAATAAAATATAAATATAGAGAGAGATTTTTGTATTGATAAAAGCATACATATATGTGTGGCAAAAGAAAACTCGTAATATATATCATCTGCATCAAAAACAAAAGATAAAAGCAAAGGACTTTTATTGATCGCATTTGTCGCAAGTAGGCTCAAAGAGTTTCGCTCATCAAAAGATCAAGATGATACAGAATTCAGCCGTGAACTCACAAAACTGACATGAATTTACTTTTTGACATTTATATTGACGTGAATATTTAGGTCGTCGCTGAAATATCATTTAAAAAATTGAAATGTATCTCTGTTAATTTGCTTAATTTATTATGAACTGAAAATTATTATAATAATTATTGGGTATTGACAATTATTGACCGGCAATCGTGATCTAACTGTTAATCAGTAACAAAAAACTAAATTACGTCAAATGGATTTTTGGTATTTAAGAATCAATTTTGCTATTTGAAAATCAATTGCGATATTTAAATCACAGAGAGATGAGAAAATAGAAAAATAGTGATATGAAACTTGATTATGTCAGACGAGCCAATTGTCGCAATAATTATTTGTACATCACAGAGACAATAAATTTATGTAAATTTTGTTCACGATGTAGAACTTAATACCTTCGTAATTTAATTTTTTTTAAATTGAATAAAATTCCATTCGATAAACCCAATTTAACATTTGTATAATTTTTACAGTGCAACTGAAAGCAAATAACTTAATCACATCGCAATATCTGTTCTATCTAAAAAGCGTTGACAGTTGAAAGCACCGAGATGTATCGTGATCAGTAATGGCATTTCGCGGAAAAGTGCACTAATGCCAAAAAAATGGTGCTACCCAAAACGCGCACACGGGCATTATTTGAATTTTCCACTGTAACCGCAGAATTGCAGATGAAAAGAGGTAAAATTTCTCAACCGCGTCATTAAAAGCTCTGGAACTAATGAACTAACAAGCGCGCGACCAGAAATGAAGCTTTACATTTGCGCTGAAAAGAGCTGGCATTGGTCGAACGAACAAATAAAATGAAGAAGCAAAAAAAACAAGAGAGAGAGTAGAGCAAATAAATAAAAATGAACGAAAAAAAATACCAAACGAACGGGACGGAAGATGAAAAGGATGGCGCACGTATGCCGCGAGACAATATGGAAACACGCTTTTCACTGGCTGCGGAATTTGCGGCGCTAGGCATCTGGCCGAACAATCAATAATACAAAATCGTTATGCGAGCAGAAAATATAGAAAAGCTGTATATACAAAAAAAATTCGGAACTTCGCACCCGAAACTAATCCATTAAACATGGATCAAATGCATTACAGCGACTATGAATAGTGCTTCATGCAAATTAAACAAACGAACATTTAACTCGCTTTTTTTTGCAGACAAACACGCGTTATTACAAGCCCAACTAAGGCTTAAGTCGAGTGGATTTAGTTACTGCGAAAAAAATGGAACCGTAAAAAATTTGTTCCTTCGCGTTAATTAATCGTGAAACGTGTTCACGAATAATTGCGAATCACGATCATGAATAAACATAAATTAGAGTTAAATTTAAAAATAGCACTTAGAATTTGGATAGAGCTTTTTGAAAATGTGGGCCAATTAGAAGTTGCAAAAAAAGTAGGATTTTTTGAAGTGCTTAATTAAAAAATGCTGATTTCTTTATTTTTATACTAAAATGAAATAATTAATTTTTCGTTCAATCGTTGAAATATTTTAAATTTTTTTTCATCATATTATTCAAAAAACAAGTAATACTTATTCATTTTAATTTTTATTATACCAAAAGACTTAAGAGTTGCGATTTTGTTTCTATCTTTAGCCAATTTTATTTAATTATCTTTTTTGGTCATGGAAATAGGATCACATGAAACATTAGTATTTGTGTTTATTTCGTTTTGAGAATTTGTATATTTAAAACAAAACCGACATGAAAAACAGATAAATATTTTAAATTAAAATAATTAATTTTAATATTAATAATAATCTACACTTTAAATTATTTCGATTATTTGTAAACATGTTAACTTTTACTATTCAATAACTGAATTTTTCAGTAATAAAACAAAAATTAAAACTCACATAATTAATTTTCACATCTTTTAGAAAATGTAGAATTTGGTCAAAATGTAGTCATTTTTTCAAAATGCTGTACCTCGGTCAAAAACGATCGAATTTTGTCTTTTTTTAATTGTAGATAAAATTACACATTTTAAAGAAATTGTATGGTCCTATTTGTCATCTAACGTATTACAAAGTTACAGCGAGTCAAACTTCAGGAATTTTTGCTTGTCCAATAGCGTCTTCTTCAGGGTAAAAAATAACCTTCTGGAATCAAATTTTAATAAAAATGAATACAAAAATTTAAAAAAAAAAAAGAAAAAAGCTACAAATATCTTTAAATGAAAATGAATTTTGACTGAAATTTAACCAAGTTACAACACTTTGAAAAATAGACATTTGTTCGTAGTATCGAGTGTTCCCAATAATTTGGCAGGATACTGTATTTAAGAGCAACTCTCTAAAAATCTACATAGATAATGTGAAAAACTCAAACGAATTGAATGTACAGATTTTACTAAATTTATAAGACTTTTTATGAGTTGTCAATAATTTTCATATTGAATGCCAATAATTATTTTCAGCTAAAATGATTTATTGAAAAAATAGTCATTTTTTAAATTAATTCCATTAAATGTGAATAACAGATCTTTTTTACAGCTTCAAAATTATATAATAACAAAACGTTTATACTTACTTCACATTTCAGCAAAATAATTTTAAGCCATCTTCAGAATTGTACAAAATTTAATATTAAAATAATTATGTTTGCGTTAATATTATAAAATTGAATAAAATTATAAAAATGAAATAAATTCTTTATAAATGGAGTTATGGTGTTCTTTTTATTATAATCAACATTAAAATATTATTTACATAATCAACATTAAAATTTATCAAAAAATGAATTGCATTTTTGGTAGTTTTATAGTATCCGATTGTGTGTTTGAACAATTTCATTCTACTTTTATATGCAACATTTCTGAAATGTTATTTTTATAATAAAGTGTCTCTTTATCCAAAATGTGTGTGTTGTCTCAATCCTTATCACACTTAGTATTTATGTATTAAGTATTTCTAGTTGCATATTGAAATTAAATTGATAGCTTTTAAGAATAACATGCCATTTCCTTTCATGATTGGAAAAAATATCATTTTGTTTTGAACATTGAAAAAGATGATACTTCGTTAGACTACGAAAGAGATGTCATTTTGTTTTTCTTACGTAAAAGTTGTCGTTTCAAAATTTTAGTGTTTCAATATTATTAAATAACGTCAAGTAATGTCACAATTGTTCAATATTAATCATATTTATTGTTCCTTTTCTAGCTAATTCAATATTTATTTATAGATCAAAAAAGATTGAAGTATTAAAAATCATAAAAATATTGATAATAAAAATACTCATTGAATAAGGGATAATAATTCATCAGTATTAGTAAATTGCATAATATTCCAAACTTAGTTGTTCAAAAATAAAATAATGATGAAGTGACATTTTTTATTTTATTATAATCGATCCAAATTTTTATATAATTATTAAAACAAAGGTGCTAAAGTAATAAACATTTTTATAATGATTATAAATAATGAATTCATAATGATTATTATTTTAAGAGTCAGTATATGTTTAGATAATTTATAAAACAGTTTACGATATTATTATTAAAATCTTTTAGAGAATTTTGTTTTAAAAAATATTTTCTTCGAACTTATTAACGTTAAGTTATTTACTTTCAAGACAATAAATGTTTGAATAAGAAATATGTTTTATTTTTAAAGTAAGCACGTTCACAATCTATATTGTGAAACACGAAAAATCTGAAACGGCTGCTTTTACAAAGACATTTTGAAATGGCATTTTTTCAATGATCTATAAATGAAATAGCATGCTATTCTTAAGAGCTATCAATATAATTTTATTTATGTTATAAAATAATTATAAATTTCTATCTTACTTGTTTCATAATCAACTTTTTGTTTTTTCTTACCTGAAAAAGACAAAAATTTTGATTATTAGAATATTAAATGCTAAAAGTGAGCACAATTTTGTATCCGATTTTCAAATTTATTCATTTTATGATCAAACATTTTTTACCGAAGTTTATTAAAAATGTTACAGAAATAAAACCGATTATTGAAAAATATTTTTATACATATTAAATTGCCGATAAATTTTATATAAATTGAGTAGATACTAGAAATTTATGAAGACTTTTAAACTGTTTACTTTATTGATATTTAAATTATATCAGTATCGTATATAAATGCAAAACACAGCAAAAAGGTGAACTTAATATTTATGTACATCCAAAAAACAAGCTTTCTAGTTCAATAAAAGTGAGGGTGCAATCTACTATTGCATAACAGTATTGCCAATAACTTTCATACCAAGATTCACAGCACAATTTGTAGTAGCTATTCTGAATATTAGAACTGTAATATTTACACCAAAAAAACTCCCACAAATACTTTTTAACTTTAATGAATCGGAGGGATTCAATACTAAACTGTGTAAGTTGAAAAACGTAAAAAATAACATGAAATTTCACTTACTTTTGAGGGATGGACTTTGTAGTTTTAAAGATTATAAAAATAAACATTTTTGAATTAAAAACAGATACTTTTAAAATATATTATATGAAAAAACAGTACATTTTGAAAAAAATTGAAAAACAACAATTAAAAAAATCTAAAAAAAGTTTATTTAGAAAATAAATGTTAAAATTAACTGTTTTTATTTTAACAAAATTTATTATTACATTTAACAAAATTGAAACTTTTAAAATTAAAAAGTCTATCTGTTAAAAATAAGTGAAAGTACATTTTTCAAATTATACAGTTTGGTTCTGAATTTCTCCAATAAATGTCTCATTTAGTTTGAATTAATTATTATATTATTAAAACCATCATACTGTTATTAATTTAAATTTTGCTTTTACTGTTACATTGATATAATTGATTATTCCCTCTACAAAGTTAATACAAGTTTATATTTAATTTACTGTGCCCCATTTACAAATACACACATCTTCATGTTATTATTATTATTATCTAAAAATGTTATAATTTTATTTGTAGTTAAACTGTTTACAATGAAAAAAAACACTTAGCCAAATTAATTATTGAAAAACTAATTTTACTGGGAAAAAGAAGCTTTGTAATATAGTGACCTATACAAACAGATTTCTTAAAACCGCAGTCACCGTTTTGTATGATAAAATAGCTGCGAACTGAGCGACATAATAATTATTCAACGTTTCACTACTGGTTTTACGAACGCAGTTTACATCGAACGAGTGAGGGCTTATGCAAACTTTCCTTCAGTCTTAATCACACTTAGAGCCTAGAACTGTTGGTGTACTTTAGCGGTTGTTATCATCGCGCACTATCTTTTTATAGCTCCTTACATAATTCATTCTTAGTTAATATCTTGTGTCTTAATTTTTACAACACTTTTTTACAACTAATTTTGTTATCCACGTTTATTAACGTTTAATTGAATTTTTCATTAAATCTGATTGTTAAAAAAGTTCAGACCTTGTGTGAATGTTGATAATTTTGTAATAACATCAAATTAATCTCAATTCAAAAATGATCTTCAAGTTATAATATTGTATAAAAGTTTATTGCATAATAAAAAATACTGGTAGCAAGTTTTTAACTTAAGTAAGATGAAATAAAAAGCAATGACTATGAGCACTATCAAATTCATTTTAATATTTATTATTTATCAAGCTGTATGAAAATCAGTAATATTATTCCGCAGAAAAAAAATAATTATCGTGAATTTACCAAAATTAAGTCAAGGTATCGTTTTAAATAAGCGTATAAAAAACACCATTGTGAAGAAAAAAAAAGTAAATATACGCACACAAGAAACTTTGTAATATTTTTTACTTATCTTGACAACGTACTACATAAAGAATTCTTTAAATTTTCGTGTATATTCATGTGTTCTTTTTTTTATAATTTAATAGACAATTTATTTCTGGAACAATATAGTATATTAATAAAAAACATTTTTAGTTAAATTTAAAATAATTACTATAAAATTTAAAATTAATAATTCTGATTTATATAAATTAGAAATACTGATTTTTAGTTGCATTCAAAATATACACAATAAAAAACAAAAATTAAAGTTTATATTTTGATGTTTATGTGAAATGCGATACAATTTTATATATTATAAATGCAGTTTAATAATAAGGGAATATATAAACGAAAATTCTTATAATATTCTCTAATAATTGACATTTCACTTTTCATTAGTGAAGGAAAATACAGTTTTAATGTTGTTTAAACAATTTGAATAATTAAATTTACCTGAACAATTTTGAAATAATTGGAAATTATAATTTAAATAATTGTGTATAATTTAAAAAATGATTGTAAATAGGGAAAAGACTTGAGCCTAAAGCCATATTAGGTCTAAAGTCATTTTAAATATATAAAAAAAACTATTACAAATTTTGCAAAATATTTTAATAACAACTGTTTTTGATGGTCTAAATGAACTTTTTTATCGCATTTAAAAAAGTATATTTTTTCAAATACATAATAAAATTTACGAATTTAATTTAAACCTGAAAGTATATTTATTAACATATATAATTGTGTTGGTTAGATTAAAAAAAATATTAAATATTAAATGATATAACAATAAAATGAAAAAAAAAATCATATGCTTATGTCTAGAGTCACTGAAGATTGTCACACTATGTAATAAATGTTCAAGCTATGTAATAATTCTTTAGCTATTATAAGTTAATTGAATATTAATAAAAAAATTTACCAATTCATTTTGTTCACGTTTAAAAAAAACAATTTCTATAAATAATTATTGAAAAATTACACTAAAAAACTACTACTACTACCAAGTATATTTCAAGTGAAATATACTTTATTCAAGTATATTCTGGCCCTTAAGTTATATACTTGACTACAGTTCGAAAATTTTATTCAATTCGAGTGCTTACAGCCAATTTATATTTTTTTAAAATTAGTATTACTTAGTTAATAATAAAAAAGTTTTATGTAGGAAACTCGTCAATCTGTATGATACATATTTTGATTTTAGTAAAAACAGTTAATTTTGTTTATAAAATAATTCATTTTTAAAAACTGGCTCAAGACTCAAGTCTTTCTCCTAAAGTATATCCTGCTTTTGCAAATTCACATGGCACTATATATTTTATTTTAAATTGTAAATAATTAATTATCGAAATAATTTCATAGAAAGTTAATTATAATAATGGATAAAAATGCTCTCATCAAGTAATTGTAATTTCATTAAAATTTGTTGAAAAAAAAAATATTTCAATTTCTATTTTGTAAGAAATCTAAGAATAAATCATTTTTTTCGTAACATCATTTAAATTTCACAAAATTAACATAGCGCAGATTTTATTTAACAATGGCAATCAGGTAAACAAAGAGTCAAGTGAAACTATACAGTAATCCGAGCAAGTGTCATGACAATATAATTGCAAAATACATTTCCCTCAAACTATATCGGCTGTCACCCAATACGCTCAAGCTTTAATTTGAGTCCAGACTAAAAAAGGATCGAATTACGAAGAACAAGTTGAAGTTGAAAGTAGACGCTTTTACAAATACAATCGTTGCAAAAATTTTCCATTCAACACGGTATGATAAATTTTGAGAAGCAAAATTAATTAGCCTTCGGAATTCAAACAAGATGCAAATTCGACGATCAGTCTCGTCGCAATGCCACGACACGAAGCGTGTAATTCTCGACGTTGTAGGAAAAGTGTAAACTTCGGGTATAAGTGGAATCGTACTTCAAGAGCAAATAAAAAAAAAAAAGATCGAGTGGTTGCACAGAAAAGTTCAACGCGGTAAAGTCGTTTTTAAAACTACTTGGAATACTATTTAAGCATTTTTCAGTATTTCATATATATAAAATACTCCTAGCAAATTTTCATTGACACACATCATTATATCAGCGAGAAAAAGTCTTTTATATTTCTTTTTTCTGAAATAATGTATATCTTATAATTTTATGAAATAATATATAAAATAATATTCATTATAAAACTAAAAGTTGTGACAGAAAAAAGAAGTCTCTATTATTAAATTGTAACCGTATCGAATTATAAAGCTTCCTGTTATACTTTTTGTTTTTATATTCACTCCACTTCTATATATCCGATCTTTTCCTTTTTCTTTGCCGGTGTTTTTTATCTTTTCATTTCCTCGTCCTTCACCACAAAAGTATTGTCACTTATATTACTTTCTCAATGACGAAAAAATTCTTATTGGGACTTGAAAAAATAAAAAAATAATAATAAAAAAAAAACAGGAAACGAAACTAACACACCCTAAGTCTGAGTTAAATCAAACGGTGTTAATGTTTCCGAACGATGAGATGCGCACATTTAATGTTTCTCTGTGTGTTGCTAACACAAGTACACGTTTATTTGGTTCAACACGCGTACGAACAAGTGCATTCAATGGTCCCTTCTGTTTCTTCTGTGTCAGCTGAGCAAAAACCCAGAGCAACAACAGAAAAAAGTGGAGCAAAAAAATCACGTTAGTTTATTAGTTCGGTTTCGTGAAAGTTTCGAATGAAAGAAGAACGAAAATAAGAAGAATGCTGGACCATTTTATTCGTGATGCCACATTTAAGTTCGCGTATCTACCTAAAACTCAACTTTTTTTCTTGTTTTTTTACCCTTAGATTCTTTCTCCTTGAGTCAAAAGGACTGTGAATTGAAAAGATTAAAACACGTTTTTCAAGTTTTTAATTTGCCGTAAATAAAAATTAAATTACAGAAACTTAGAGAAAGTTTAATTAGCAAGCTGTTTATTTAACTAATAATCATTTACTTACAACTATTGAGAAAGTAAAATAAAAATTATTACACAAAGTTTTTTTTTATTTGTTTATTTATTTATTTATTTAGTACTAGTACTGTAAAATATTGATTGAACTTTTTTAAATATAAAAAAGTAAGACGTAATTATTGAAGTATTTAAAAGCTAAAACATATAATAAACTCAAAAGTTTGTCTGCATCATTATAGTCTAATGGCCTGACCATTTCAGGAACTTCAGCAACTCTTCTAAATTAATAATTATTGTTCTATAAGTTTTACAATTTACTGACAAAATGGTTTCATTATAGTTATGTGATGTACATAATTGATATAAAATTTCATATCAAACTTTAGTTTAGTGTCAACCACTTTTTCCATATTTTATACATAAATATGTATAGTAAATAAAAAAAAATTAAATCTTATATTATTTCAGAGCAACATCATTTCTTAAAGTAATATTATTTATCATATTTTAAATTTGAAATTTCCCTTTGTTATAACCAATATACCTTTCACTTAACTCAGTTATAATCAAGTAATATTCATTAGCCTGATTCTCTTAGATCTAATGGAACCTTGGAGTACATCTTAATGCAATATATGCCGAACTAATTATTATTTCGTATCAATTTTAGTTCACTAAGATATAATTAAAGTCTATTTAATAAGTGAAATACCGAAGCTTTCATTTTATGCTGCGTTTTAAATTAAAAAAGAAGTACTCCAAAATCCTATAATTGAGCCTGGCGGCGACATTTTGGTGCCGTGCAATGAGCTGACATTTCAGACAATAAAAAATTCAATGATTTGCCAACTTCATATAGCACACATGATTAAGTTTCAAAAAGTATTCTGCTATTCGTAAGGAAGACGATGCATTTTTATTAACATATTTGATTAATTTTTCGTTGTTGTATTAATTAAATCTGCTCAGAAATGTACATTTCATTACTGATGAATAAATTATGGATACAATAACAAATTAACATTTAATTTCAGTTTTGTTCATTTGTGTGTTTCCTAATTATTCATTTTGGTTTATATTCAAAATTCGTCAATTTTAAGTTTCACAAAATGATAAAATAAACAACAAAAATTGAAAACAACGTACAAATAAATAATACCAATGTACCAAAATTCCGTCGCATGATTCTTCTGCTGTATTAAGTGCACAAAACAGATAATCGATGTGAATTATTATTATTTCGAAATGCGTTTACTTGTTCCGATCGATTATCTAATCGTGAAGCATTGCAGCGTGAAAATTTTACATTGAACTGGACATTTATTATCCCAATAAAGTTTAAATACTGAACATTCTGAAAATATAAATGAATCTGATATACGAGAAAAATTTTAGAGTCAAAATTCATGAAAACACGTTGTTAATCTGATTTGCCCTTTACTTTAACAATTTAAAGTCAACTATTTTTTTATCATCAATATGTCAAAAGTACTTTTGCTACAATGTTTCATTTCTTAAACTTTGTAAAAAAAAAACAACAACATTTTCGTATTTTTAAATATAATATATTGTGTGAAACGAAATGGTATTACTAAAAAGTGTCCCTTTGATGTGCAAAATTTTTTTGGCCTGATGTTTGACACAGTCCTGCACACAAGAATCAAGATTTTTTACCATTTCAGTTGGCTCTTTTTTTTAGATTTCAATTTCTATTCCTGGTCGGATAAAGGCTCGGGAAAACGTCACAGTAACTTACAAAGGACTCGTTACACGGGTCAATTTCAATCAAGCCACGTAAAAGAGAACGAATACATCAGCAATTCATTCGACAAGTCGATTGAAACTTTGTCGTTGCACTGTATTATTGGAGGAAGGCAAGTGAACGAGAAAAAAAGGGAGAACAAACGAACGTGATAAGAAAGATAGCTCTAATGATATCCAAGAATGGCTTGACACTCATTAAAATCGACGCCTTTTTGAGTTACATTATTGCACTCGTGTGATCAAGTCACTCGAAAATAAAGTGAAAATCACTTTGCCAAAACGTTTCTCAGATAATCATGAGATTTTAATTTAACAAAAAATCAGGAGACACGGTAGTTTCTCCGGCCAAGTTAAAAAAAATTATTTAAAACAATGAATAAGTCGAAAAGCTACCGTGGCTTCTTATTAGAAACAAATAAATGCCGTTTTTTAACTGTTGTAAAAAGAGGGTTCTGAGTAATTTTTTGTCTTGTAACATAAAAATTTGGATTGCTATTTTTCAGCTGAGAAAATTAAAAAAAAATTGGAAATCGATCATTTGATCACGAAGATATTGACATCTGAAAGCTTGTGTTTTTTTCCATTTTTGTCTTCTTCTTTTTCAGAATGTCCGCGTCCGTCCGCTGAACACTTTTTTTAATTTGTAAATAACTCAGCGAAATAAAGACCAAACAAGTTTCTTTTTGTTTTAAATAAAAGATCTAAACCTCAACATTTCATATTCAGTATCTGACGGGTTGTAAATTAAATATATTACGAGAGGTGGGAATCATTAAGTGTCTGCCATCCAGCGTATGTCGGATATTTTTTATTTATCTGGGTTTTTGACAATGTTTGATATTTTTTTAAATGATGAAGATAAGAAACAAAATTGAATTATAATAATAACCAGTGGGTGATGGCTGAGGATCCACAAGAGGGAGAACGAGAAGGGGGGAGGGAGGGAGGTTTTTAATGAACGCAAAGAATTATTTAAATTTTTTTTTTAATTAACAACACTTAACAATTTAAATAATTGTAATAAGCAATAGGTGGTGCGTGAATTATTTAAAGGGTGAAAGGCGGTTAAAGGAAAAAAAGAGGGAGAACTTAAAAGCTAACAAAATACTTAACTTTGCAAAATTAAAATAAGTAAAATGTAAATAACAGTAATAAACAGTAAGTAATGTGTGGGGATGTATAAGAGGGTTAAGAGAGGGGGGGAGGGCCAAGATACCCCAAAAACATGCATGATAACGTGAAAATCAGTTAAGAGTTGTTCGAATCAGAAAATAACCTCAAATTTTCGCCAAAATTTTCATTTTTAAAGATTCACCTAAAAGTGAATTTCAAAACTTGTATATCATAAAATTTTTTCTATTAAACAGATTTAATTGAAAATTTGTAAGTTCGTTTGTCTTTATTTTTGAGATCATTCGCGACTATTTTTTTTTTTTTAAACGAAAGCTATAAAGTTTGACCCGTTTTCTGTTAAAAAATGAAATATTTCATCAAATAAATAATCAATGATACTGACAAGTTTTGGCTAAGTACAACTCCCCTCTCCCCTTCCCCTAAATATCTCAATTAATCTAATCATTAAAAATATAACTTAACGGAAATTATCTTATAATAATTTATTAAGTGCAATTTATCCAAATATACCAATTCTCAACATTCTTACGTAAATTACATGTTTTTGTAATTTTACAAAACATATCCCGTAAAATTATAATTCAATAAGTAAACTCACAGAAAATATTCTGTGCTAATTATTTACGGTATATGTTCTGTAACTTTACGCAAAATTTATTTCAGTGTGATAAGTACAGTAAAGCAAAACATTCATTCACATTATTTCTTCATTTTAGGCCGCCAAGTATCCGAACTCAATTTTTGATCGTTTCATTCATTTTTCATCTCACCAACGCCGAAGAATTAAAGAATGAAACGTATGTTGTATACTACTCCAATTTTGTAATACTACTACAACCTATTTACACAATGGATTCACTGCAAACTTAGGTGTCTCATTTTGAGACATTTTCGTTGAAACACCTTTGGTGTCTCAAACTGAGTCACGTTTGATGTATCAATTCAAGTGTCTCACTCAAGAAAGTTATCGTAACTTCGAAAGCTAAAACAACCTAACTTAAGACATTTCTTTTGTATACGTGGTGACGAAAAATGGATAATTTTTCATACTCAAATTGTTCGTTTACAACGATTGTTGAGGCTTTAATAACCATTTTAATGCTGTTTAGTGAACTAATTTAATTTTGTAATTAAAATTTGTGCAAATTAACTGACCAGAAAAATAAAATTTAAATTTAAACTCAACGATTATTTTCAAGTTAACCTGGTATGTAAAATATCAATAAATACAAAAAAAATAATAAATAATTTTTGTGCTTGTACATCGACAAAAATGTACAAACGATAAAATAAAAACATTTCATATTATTTTTGTCGTTTTTCTTATTTTTTAAAAAAGCTGTTTAGGGTCAACCGGGGAAAGTGTGACACAAAAAATCAAAATTGAACTTCGAAGTATAATAATTCGATAATAAATAATTATTTTTCATTCCTTTTTTTTCGTTGATTAGTTTAAACATTCCTGAATATAAATCGATGATGATTAACGATTGATCGCCTATAATTATTAAATAATTAAAATTTTTTTCAATGTATGGAAAAGTCACATTTACCCCATGGCCCAGGGTAATTTGTGACACAGTACGGGGTAATTGTGACTGTATAAAAAATAAGCCCAGAAAATTATTTTTACATTGTAAAACATTTAAAAATCAATGAAAAATATTTTGAGCGTTCAAAACAAATGTTTATTTCTCGATTTTAACAAGTAATACAATATTCTACATATTTTTTTAATCAGTCTTGCAGTTTCTGTCATTTACAGCCCGGATAACCTTTCCTCGAAGACCCTTTAAGAGCCATGATAGGGTGTACCTTAACAAATGTAACCCGTTTTGGTTTTTTATGAGGCCTATATAGGCTGCCATTAATTAATTTGGAAAGACGGGCTTGCCTTTACATACCCCTAATTACAATCAGGACTAGCCTTAATAAATGTTTAATAGGGTTATTAGGTGTTTGTGCATTTTTAAAAATGTGATCGATATTTGTCTATGAACTGTGTACAATTTACTTTCAAATTATTCACGTACATTCAATTACAATTACTGTGTAATTGCAGTGCTATAAAACTTGTACCGATTTCTCTTTACGACACTGAAAACTATAATTTCAATAAAATGAAATTTATTGAATAATGGGTATGTTCCTTTGGCCAGTGACCTATCAACTTTTGTGCCAAACTTGACGTGTAAATGACTAATATTAATGGCCCAAGGATGCATTGTAATTATGCGCGCTTGTACACGTCGCCTACGCGACAAAATCATTAAAGATTTATCTCGTGCAGTTGTTATCTTCTTTATAACGAATACCTTGAGCATTTGAACATGCCAGCACGGCAATAACAAAAGTCTGATCCATACATTTGACATTTTTTTTATTCAATTTTCATTTGAATCAACAACAATTATCATTTTTTGTAGTGGAAAAAATTGTACTAAAAATTTTGGAAAACAGATGTAAAAAGAGCTTTTTTGATAGTTCCAAACTTTTTATTTAAATTTGCATTCAGACTTTTTGTTGAAAATTTTCAGCAACCTTTTTTTTGCCATACTCAAATAAATTTTGCAAAACATTACATAACATATATCGGAAACAAATCGCACAGAATATATTCTGTGATTTTACATATTGAAATGTATTTTTTAATGGATATGTTCCGTAAAATTACAAAAAACATGTAATTTTACGTAAGAATTTTGTGAATTGGCATATTTTGAAAAATTAATATTTGCACTTAATAAGTTATTTTAAATAACACATTTATACACATGTTAATTCAGTTAATAAAAAAAGTCTTTAGTAATATCAGTTTTAGTTTAAAATCACGAAATTCATTTAAATTCTGAATTCAAAGAGTTTAGGTTAGCTTGACACATTTTATCTGTAAAAATACATTCGATCTGTCATTTTACCAATATTTATACAGTAAAATCTTAAGTAATTTTACAGTGTAGGATAATTTTGTGTAACATTTTTAGATAAAGATGAAATACAAAATTGTCCGAGCCAAATAAAGGAGTCCATTATCACGAGCAAATTTTCATTCTCGATGCTGCTTGTCTTACCACAAGAAGCATACAAGAATTGCTCGAAGAAGCAGCACTTGAAACCTCTCATCAAGCGCAATTGTGAAACGAAAACAATTCCTCGCTCGCGTTCCTTCAAGTACGACGAATCCCTTATTTGTACCACGCCACTGTGTAATAAGTAAAAAACAAGGCGTTTGAATGCGATCGAGAATTATTGATTCACGATGCCGTCTTTGGCACTGTCGTTACAGGCGTATAATCAGGGCGTGAATTTCAGGTATTTAAGTGACTGCTGTAGCAGCAAGCTGGACCTTTCTCACTCGGCGTAATGATCTCTTTGTTCAGGCGGCGAGTGCGACTTCTTAAACGAAACGCGTCCATTCAGCAGCGACAATCCTTCGTGTCTGGAATATATCGTGTCCCGATTGCAGGGGGAAGATAACTATGCAACCGGCGATTTGTAGTTTCCACTTTGCCCACTTTTGAGCACTGCTTTCAAATATCCTTCCCGAAGGATAAAGAGAAAATACAAAAGTTCATTAATTTGTGGCCTCAAAAATGCAATTATTATTTCATTTTCAGAAGTAAATTAATAAAAAGTTGTAACATACTTGGCTACATTCAATTAATATACAAGCCATTACTGGGAAACCAAAAAACTGTCGATTAAATAATTTCCCTGTCTTAATTAATAACACAAATTACTAACAACGCGTACGTGCAAATATCGGCCATACGTTTCAATTAGCCCAATATCTCGGCGTTCCCGATTCTTGACCAACACACACGTCATCTAAAGTAATTTCCTGGCTCTGATTAATGCCCATCCAGCCCCCGAATAATGCCGTAAACATTTAAATTCCATTAACAGTTGCCCATCATTTCTAGTCGCATAGGTGGCGGAGCAACACGTGGAAAGCAGCAGATGGTAATTATAATTTTTTGTGCACTCTTCCACCTTCGGCAGTGCACTTTCACCAGAGTGAGAAAACATTTTCCCAGCGGTGACCGTTTAACCAAAGTTGATCCCTGGGATAGGGGTTATCGAAGCTTCCCCGCTTCTTAAACTACTTCCGTCATTTTCGCCGAAGGAAAACTTAAAATAAGACAAGAAAATTACTTAGCCACTTTTTTTATCAGCTCAAATGACTTCAAATCCACCATACAGTATTTTCGTCCTAAGATAACTCAGAAGCTTTTCTCATAATTTATTCAGAATTTTTCACAAAGTGATTAATACATTTTTTGTTACATGTACCAGATTAATAATCTTTTTTTGTGTTTCAGATTTTTAATAATCAAGTTGCAAGTAAAAGGTGTGACGACGACCTTCAAAATGGTTGTTGGTATTAAAATACGCTTACAATTGTATTTAATGTTGGCTGTTCTGAAGAGCGAACTCGCGCCGGCCGCTCTCGGGGTCGCTGACTCGAACGGTCGCCGATCCGTCAGTCGATTACTCCGAGGATCTTACGTGAACATGGAAACAGGTTCTTGGAATCCGGTTCTCGATTCTACATACGACTCTAATCAACGCGCGCGGTTAGATTGCTGCATCGTTGAGAGTTGGCTCGCCTAGCAGGAGCGCGCACAGCGCAGACTTTAATCACGCAGGGGCGCCAGAGGATGTTGTCGCGCCCCGCACGATTCTTTGATATGCTGTCAAGGTCACCGCTGATGGAATTATCCGCGAATTGCTCCACCACTGTCAGCTTAAGATCACATGTAATTGGAGAGAATAAGCTTTTATTCAATCCCTGACGTTTGTTAATAGACGCGCCTGTTGCGTTTCGGCAACTGACGTGTGTCCGCGAAACGCTCTTCTCACTTCTTATCTCTTTTTACCTTCCCCCCTCGTGCTATGTGTGTGTGTGTGTGTGTGTGTGTGTGTCCCCCCTCCCCGCCACACTGCTCTTTTTGCATTTTCAGTTTTATTATTGCATGCACGCTAGAGTTTATGATGCCTCAGAGAAGCGAGAATGAACTTTTCCAAAATGGACATCAAATTGAGAAGACAACTTTGGCGGAGATGAAGATGACTTGTATTTGATGACCGCAAATTAAGTTGAGATGTATATGAAATTTAATGGTTGCATTTGATCGTGCTGGGTGTCGCCATCTGGGTAGGTAAATGAAGTACTATTAGGATCTTTAAATTAGTCGCGGATGGGATCTACAATTTTCTAAGCAATATAGTTTAGTGATTAAAAGGTTTTGATTTAACATTTTGTTCTTCCTCCACATTTATAATGATTCGTTGAAATGGAATGGTTTTGTATTGAGTAATTGAAATGATTCAAATAAACGCAATACTTTTATATTGAAAAGAACTTTGAATCAATGGACAATTAAATAAATGTTGAAACACATTTATCGTATACAACAATTGTGTATTATAAATTAAATAACATGCTCTCCAAATGATCGGACATTATTAATCAGTAATTCTGCTCGATCAAAGCATACTTGAAATTCTGCAATACTATGAAAGTTTGATTGAAATATGTCTGACAGTTACTGTCATACTCAAGTATCAAAATATATTATTAGGAATTACAATGGAGTTGATGAAATGTTTCTTGATGAAAAGAAGATGACCAAACTGTACACCACTTGATAGATACAATAAAAATGACAATTATGAAATTCTTATAACACATTTTATTCATTCAAGTTTGTAGAAAAAAAATTTCACTTAATAGAAAACAAAGTGGACATTATAATAAATATTCTTATTGAAAGCGTTGCCACACTTAGCCTGATAAAACAAATTGAATGAAAAGTTGTAGATGACCTAGCTTCTTAAATGACGGCAAAATGAGTTTGAAAATAATTGAAATTCCCCGTGGAAATAAAATTGTTAACATACAAAGAAAGATAAATTAAGTTAACACAATTTAAACTTAATTTACAATACCTCGAATATCCAAGGTTATTAAGTATTTTCAACGTAAAAGTAGTTTTTCCATGAAACTGTGACCGGCAATTTACATGCGGCAACATTTTTTTCACTTATTTATGCAATTATTACGCAAACATATTGTTCCGCGTGTTTGTCCGTCTCGATATCTGTCCGTTCGCTTTTTCTACAAGCAAACTCACGTGCATACATGTGTCCGTCACTGTAAGTCCCAATATAAATTATGCTAATACAATTCCAAACATTGTTCTGCTTGTACTCGGGTAACCTTCGTGTTTGCAAAAGCTCGAGGTGCACATTAGAAATCGAAGAAGAAGAAGAAGAAGAAGACGACGACGACAACGACGACGAAAAGAGAAGAGGAGTGTTTTAACAAAACAATGCCCAAGATGGTAGCACGTACTCGACATAACAATGACCGGTTGCTCGTTATCGTTGAAATACTTTTTTCCGCCTGTCATTCGTCACATATTTCGGCGTGATCCCGCTTTCTTTTACCATTTTTTGCAGCAAAAGATTTTCGGCCAAGCATGTTAACGACCAGACATTCTAAGGAAGACAACTTTTAATTTTCAGGTCAAAGGTTGATTAATTACCAAAACTCGTGAAGACAAAAAATGTTCTTTTTTTCGGTCCCCTTTTGCAGTGCGATAATTGCGCCTCCGAACAAAGCCATTATCCAACTTGTCCTTCGAAATGAATCTGAGCGCAAAATTTCGGTCCAATTAAACTCGTCTTGTTGTCTCGCGTGCGCAGCAACAAGATCTCGCGTGTCTACATTGTGTACAGTGCTTTTCGGTTGCGGTCAAAATTTCGATTTCGCCGGTAGCTGCCAATTATCGTTAAGCAAGAGCCGAAAGGCGCAAATGGCAAAGGCAGCTGCCTCTTCTCATCGAGAAGAAACGAGAGCTGGAAGAAAAGAAAGAGAAGAACAAAGACAGAACGCGATTGAAGAGGAGGACAAGAAGTGAGTGCGAGAGAACGAAAAAAAGGGGCAGAAGCGAAAAGGAAATACGTCGTCCGCAGGAATTTCAATAAGGGACCCTTGTGTCCGATCGTTTCTTCTTCGCGATTGAGATAACTCCACGCGGAATGCACTTACGCGTCGTCCGCTGCTGAAATGGAAGAAAGGGGATTCGTCCTTAATTGATTCCCGAGTCCGACGATTATCCGATTCTTCTCAACTCCTGTTGTATTGTGAGCGAGGTCCCGGTAGATAACGCCGGACAAGTGCATTTATTGCGCGAGATTATTTATTGTTTGTCCAACTCGGGGAAACAAATATCAGAACCTGTTCTAAAGGCAAAGTCGCGGTGCCGCCTTTTGAGCAGCAAACAAAATTAAGCTTTATTAAACGTGAACGACGAGCAAAATACTTGCTTTTTGCCGCGTTCACAGACAACAACGAGACAAAAAAAACCATACAAGATTTATTGATGGATGAATTTTTGCGTTTAATTAATATAAAGATTACGATGCAGGCTCAAGATAATCAGCTAGGTGATAAAAAGGAGATTAAGAAATAGAAATGCGGAAATACAAGTTTGATTGCTTGTATACATTTTTCTAAACAGAGCTGAGTAAATATCTGGTTTGTGCAAAATTAATGATGAATAATAAAAATTCGAATCAATTTTTTCCCTGCATAATTATAATTTGCAGAAAAAAGTAAGATTTATAAGTTTGGTTAAAACAAAGTATGTAAGTTAATGTACAATAACTTGATTGTCATGCAAGTTTACGCATAAAAACCAATACAAAAAGAACAGAATTGTGCATAAATGTCCACTAAACGATCCGTGCAATTACTTGTATGGGCGCATTAATCCAACAAATATTACAGTAGTGTCTCTCAAAAAGGAAGTGCAGTCCTTTTTCAGATCGCTATAGAAAGCAAACGAGCCACTGCTGTCAAAACGTCAGGTTGGTCTTAATTGAGCGCGATATGTATCATAAAATGTGAAATAATCGAATAAATTTGTATGTTATGGATGTACACATGCAGACACGGAGAGAGTTTTCTGAGAAGAAAAAGATTCTTTTTTTTTTTTTTTTTTTGTAACAAAAATACATAAT
>JABFPM010001079.1:0-22645 GCA_022817325.1 Idris sp. 1 HC-2018 | reverse complement strand
GTACCGGTGTTGATTATACATAGGAGAATTTTATAAACTAAAAAACAACAAAAAATATAATGAATTACGTGAATAGTATCAAAAGTAAAAGTTTTTTTAAATTAATTAAAACAATCATATAGTTTAAAATATCACTAAAAATAAGATAGTGACAAAGAGTTTGCTTTCAGCATCGTGTTAATTGCGTGCACCCAAAAAATTGTATTTGCAACTTGACACACACAAATATTTCAGTTGTTCAATCTACACTATTTTTTACATAAGAATTATTACAAGTGAGTTTAAATTCTATTTATATATAAATTCTTTCTTGCATTATTTTTCATTAAGGACCAAAAACACAAGAAAAAACAGTCCAAAATAAGTTTAAGCCAAAAACCAAAGAAAGAAAAAGCTGAAACTGATAGTAGTGTGATTTACATTACAATTATAAAATTTCAGGAATTATTAAAACTTAACTAATTTATATTATTAGTAATTTATATTATACGTGTACTTGGTAATTTTTTATGTTCACGTATACTTTTATTATATTTACTAGAAGGAATAGTAAAAATCTACGTATTTCATAAGTTTAATGTTAAGTGAACTTAATTTTATTTTATGTTCACAAAAAAAGTAGATCAAGTTCACGATTGACATATCAAAAACTTAGCCTCAAAAGTGACAAATGAATAACGTGAACTTAAAAAAATATGAACGATGATAGTGAGCTATATTTTTATTCAAAAATTATTAATTTTAGATAGTTTCATCATTTTAAATTAATTAAACTGAAATCCAAATTAAGGATTTTATTTAAGAAAATTTTTATTTTTTTTTAATTCAGTCGGACGAATTATTTTTATACAAAGGATTTAATTTTATACAACTTAAACACATATGCTAATAATATACTTTAAAGTCATTATTTTCATGTAAATATCTAATCGAAAATAAATCAAAATAATTATAGACGAGATCGTTAAGATACATTCAATTTAAATAATGTTTAGATATGCTTAATTAATGCAAGATAAAGCAAATCTTAGGCTATAAATAATATATACTTTATTTTGTACTAATAACAAATAGAGATTATTTTTTCTGTTTAAAAATAGAAATGATTTTTTAATTATATTTTATTGATTAATTAGAATTCACTAAATCACTAATAGGTTTTGTCAATTGTATCTCAGTTCAAACTTTAATGATGTAATAAAAAAAACTCAGTTTAAAATGTGCATTAGAAGGGACAACAGTGAATTTATATATATCAAAACTACAAAATTTTTTAGTGTTTTGTGAATATAATCATAACTCAAAAATTTAAATATGTATCATTAAGGTGTATTTTTTCACAATTTCATTTGACTTAAAAAATTCATTATGAAATGCATGCATACACGTCCTTCGAACAAGAACATTTTAAACTTTTGTCTTTTTCGTAAACGAACTTTTGAATATTTTGCAGTAAAATTTAGTAATATAGAAAGGTTTTTTTAAAATGATACATTGTAGTTCAAAACGTTGTAAATATGTCAAAAACATCGAATCGAACAGGTAATAATAAAAAAACCATTTTTTAAAAAACATGATGATTTAATTAATCGGCTTTTGTTATTACAAATATAAGTTTTTCTCCTCACACTTCAGCTTTCATTTTCTTAAAAGGCTGTAATAAGATTATGTAAAATATTTTTTACGTTATTTCAAGTTTTGCGGAAGCGAAATCAAGTATATTATAACTATATTACAAAAACGTGATGCTTGATTTCAATTATAGTTCACGATAATATTAACTGTAATACTTTTATTATATCGATAATTTAATATCAGATTTGTTTTTGTCATTAAACTAAATTTAAAGGTTATAATAAATACAAATGTCTAAATTTTATTTATAATTAGAAAATTACATAAAAAAGTATTTACTTTTATTTGCTTAGTCATATTTAATTTATCAAATTTCATTAAAATAAAAAAAATTCCAACATTATCTCTGAATAATAACATTTTATGTTTACAGTTTTTGTTAAAAATATGGCACTAGTTTGTAAATACATGCACAACTTTATTTATTTATTTGATTAGTTCAGTTTACTTTTTTATTATGGATAAAAATTTGATGTTTTTCAAAAATATAATATACGCGAATCAGTGAGCATTATTTATTAGAAGATGTGAGTTTTTGAATCAATATTTATCAAAATATTGTTTTCAGGTCTCGAGAGCTCATAAAAGCAGCCATTTTAGACAATGACTTCATGAAGAATTTAGAACTTACACAGATCCGGGAGATTGTGGATTGCATGTATCCCGTTACCTTTCCAGCTGGATCCATTATAATACGTGAGGGAGATGTCGGTTCCATCGTATTTGTTATGGAAGGTGAGTCAATCTTCATTTACACACTTTCACTTAACAAATTCTGGTCAAGTTTGTTCCGATCCACATTTAAATTTGCCAACTACAAGAATAGGTCATTTCACATACTGAAATTGATTCTTTAACTTTCCTTTTTTGTAATTACTTGTAGCACATTTAAAAGTGCATTAACAAATTATTTTTATCTCAAAGAAAAGATATTTTATAAAAAAAAGCAACAACTCATAGAAGTTTTCTACAAAAAGTTTTATCTTGAAAAATTGAAAATATTTACATCGCAAATTCTGCCTTATCTCATCATAATAGAATCATTAAACTGATTTAAGATTAAATTTTGCATCATTATTGTAAATCAATTTATGAAATGGTTTTGTTGTTGAAACAAAAAATATTCGTCGCGTAAAATATAAGGTCACTAGATTATAGGAAGATTCAGAAGGTTACTGAATAATTACCGAGAGTTTCGATGATAATTATCGTTATGTTATTTTTATTTGAAATTTTGTTCTCATTGTTTTATGTAATTTTTTTGTGCAAGATTTCTAATCAGTGGTAAATGGGATTGCGAAGTACCTTCGCTGACCGAGTTTTGTTGATGATATTTTTTTTATCTCAGAAAAATGTATACGTGTGATATGTTTTATAAATATCATAAACAAGCGCATGATGCTGGTTTGCAGATGAATAGTATTGAGATATTGTGGCCAAGGTGAAGTTTAAGCTGTCACTGAATCTTTCATGTGGGATGCGATAAATTCATGAACTCGAATAGTAATTGTTTTAGAATTATTTTTTTGTAGAAAAATATTTACCATTTTTAATTCAACTAAAGGAAACTTTGGATAAGAATTTTCTTTTTAAACAAAATGAAATTTATTTGTTATAAGTTTGAGGAATTAAAAAAAAAATTTTTTTATTCATTTTGATGATAAAACTTTAAATTTTTTATTACATATTAAACATGATTTAGAAATAGATTGCATAAAAGATTTTTCGCATTATCTTGTGTTGAGATGTCACAAGAATTTAGGTGTGTACACATCCGATGACTCAAATTAACTTGTATAGGTTTTTAACTATGAGATTCACGTTTTTGCACAATTGTAAATTAGCCCCTTTCGAATGTTAACCATTTTTGTATAGGTGCAAAATTGCATTTAAAGTTGCATAAAGTTGTTTTAAATTTTTGTAGCCCAATTAAATGCTGTATTTTAAAATTTCTTCAACTAAAAAATTAATAGAACCAATATTTTTACAATAAAAAATATTTTGTGATATTTAAAAAAAAGTTTAGGCGTATGCTCACTTCAAATCTAATTAATCTAACAATTCATCAAAGTATACAAATTTTTATTATTAAAATCATGGATATTTTAAAAAGGTTTGAATCCTATTTTGCTATGTAGAAGATTTTTTTATGACAATATTTTGCAAGCTCAACATTGTAAGAAAATAAAGATTCATTCACTTCTAAGAGTTCATTCATCCTAAAAGTTTGTATCTTAATTCCTAATGTCTACATAGACAATTAGGTGTAGCAGATAATTATCTATGTAAATAATTACAGTGTAAAATCCACTCGCGACCAGATATTTATTTAGTTTTGTCAGCATTATATTTAGCATTTTCATATTAAGCCTACCTAAATCTATGAAAAGATCTACTTTCTAAATTTCTATTACTTTAATTGCCGCGAATCCTTCAAATTTCTAATTAAGATGATTTATCAAGATGAATCGGAAATTAAGTGAAAATTAATTTATGTGATTCCAAGTCAATAAGTCTGTTCGCTGAGAGAAATACTGCAGCAAAAAGTAGTTTATTTCAACTGTTTCAATTTTCTTCTCAATCTCCAACAAAAAGTATGACATTAAAAATATTATCTTTATTTTTATTAAAATAAAACTTCTTTATCAATTTAAAAAAAAATTGATATAACACGAACGCACGCAAGTTTCTCAAAACCATCCTTGAACTTGTAGACCATTTCGAGTGTGAACGCAGTCCATTTGAGCAGGAGAGGAAGGATGAAAAAGTGAATGTAATGTGTGCTAACAAAAAGAAAGAGTGAGAAGGAGCATGTCCCGGCACCCTGATCAGTGCACAAAAAGTGCGTTCAAGAGTGGCTCACAATTGCATGAGAAACACTGTCCTTTCTCTTGTGACTAGCGCGTAGAATAGTGGGGGCCTTCGGGCCGAGCTGTAGAGGGGTTTTCTCTCTCATGTTTGATGTTGGTAGACGATATATTCAACAGTCTCGAACCTCCGTCAGAGAGTGTCTAAGTCGTGTGGCAACTTTTGTTCGACAATTTTCGTCGGCCTTTTTATTTGTTTTTACAAAGTTCCTCGAGAGACAAATTCTGAAAATGATTCTCAAGCTCATGTGAAGTTGGCACGTGCTGCTAGAAAACGACAAAAAAAATATTCAGGATCCTGTGATAATTAAATGATCCAACAGGCAAATTAAGTTCTGTTTCATCATGAAACAGGGATAAAGCAACAAGTGGTTAAAAAGTGTGAGTGAAATGTTAGACCGATTGTGATCAGCACCAAAAATTATTCTCAGCCTTCTGTGATGACTTGTTTAGAAATTTTTAGTCAAATGACCGTCTTTGTCTGACAAAAGTAAGGCAGAAGTTACGCAGGAGCACAGCAAGGTGTAAGGCTATTGAAAGGTCGATTGGGAATGAAGGTACGCAGTTATCCCGGTCGAGCTGTTCTGGAAGACCCGGAGTTGCTGCTGGACCCGGATGCCACTAGAGGCAGGGCCATGGAGCTGTTGTACGAGGCGAGCTGGCGCGAATGCGGGGTCAATTGGACCAACGGCTCGAGGGTTGGCTCGAGGTCCTCGCAGAGTGTCGAGGATAACCAGCCCTACGGCGATGTGATTCATAGATTAGAGGGGGTCATCGATGGCAATGCAAGCTCCAGGGGCAGTCGCAGTCAGAGGTCTAGTAGCAGTACCACTGACAGCGACTCATCGGACATCAATCAAAGTAATGGGCAGAGTGGTTTCCTCATTCCAAGACCTCGACTCATTGTACCGGTTCACACCTATGCCAGGAGGAGACGAACCGGGGCTCCAGCACCTAGCAGAAGAAGACACCGTGAAGGTAAAGTCAGCTTTTGAAGGCATAGTTAGTTTTTGATGGTATATTCAAATTTTGTATGGTATAATCAGGTTTCGAAGGTAAATTCAGTTTTTGAAAGTGAACATACCTTTCGAAGGCACAACCAGTTTGGGAATGTATAGTTAGTTTTTGAAAGTACAGTCAGTGCAGAAAGATAAGGTTAGTTTTTTAAGGTATACTTACCTTTTGAAAGTAGGAAGGTAGAATTAATTCTTCAAGGTACAATTAATTTGGTAAAAAAAGATTTCATTAGGCATGTTGATAATGACTTTATTAGATGTGCTGATAAATGAAAAAAAGAGATTGAACAGAAGTTGAAATGTTATTTTGTCAATTAAATGAGAATATAAAAGAAAGAATGTGAAGTGCATTTAAATTCTCAAATAATTTGATATAATACAAGATCGTGTTGTATACAAAATACATGATTCAAAGTTGAATATTGAATTAATGAAGATTTGATATCGATCAGTTTGTTTTAAGTTGAAACTGAGAAGATTTATTACTGCTGTCAGGCAAACCATACGATTCAAATTAAGATACCTGCGAAGATATCGTAAACAAAAATAAACTGGACGTGTAATACAGAAACAAAATGACTACTGATTTGACGCAAGGGTTCTTGCAGATTCATTATTAAAAGATTTAAAATTAATGAATATTTATATATTCTTTATGTGTAGTTATTATCAATACAGCTGTGTTTAAAGAAAATTATCTCAGTTTATAACAATTATTTCGGTCAAGTAAATTGGTAATTTAAGTTGGATTTATATTACTTAAAAAAAAGTCATAATATACTTAAGGTATTAGAGCAAGTTACAAAGATCATAAAATTTATTTTAAATAGAACAAAAAGTACATAACATTGTTCAATTTAAATTATTTAGAAAAGGTGAGAATAAGGATAATGAAATGAGAAATAATGTTCAAATTCCTCGAATAAAATATATTAATACAAGACTTATTTTCTCACACATACGTAATAGATATAACTTAATTAAATATATCAACAAAAAAATTAGTATGAATGATACGATACATATTTGGTGGTCTTTAGCAGATATTAAGAAAAATTTTAAAATAACATTAAATGAAGATACTGATAAAATAGATTTTTTTTGTTATCATTTACTAAAATTATTATTAGCTTTCATATTCAAATTTAGTGAAAGTGTAACCATGATAAGTATATTTGAAAATAATAAATAATTATATAAACACTTAAAGAATATAATTTCTCATTTCATATATATTTTGCAATATATTTAATTGTTGATGAAACCTTGATTCACGAGTCAATTAACAAAATTTATCACGTACTAATCAATTATAAAAAAATTTATCGGAGATAAAATTGTAACGCAACACATGGGTACCTAGCGAAGAAAATGTAAATAAAATATCAAAGTAATCTTTAAACCTCGGAAATAATTTTAACAATTACTTTTTTTAAAAAAGAATGAAATTATATTACTTCTTAATAATTGTGCATTAAATTTTGAAGTTAACTTGTGAAATCCTAATTTTACACTTTCATAAAATTATTATCTTTTAAGCGTAACAATTTATTGTTGTATCTAGAGATATACTTTGTAGTTATATAATATTTGCAATTATAATCTAAGCTACAAATTGCATGCAGTAAGTTAACAGTTAACAGTTTTGATTACCATATCAGTGTGTGTATTTTATTTCATTCATGCATCAAAGATTTTATATTAATTACAAAACGGAGCATAACAAACGAAAGATCGGAGAATTCAACTCGCTCGATCATCGGTCATGCTCTATCTTATTATTGTGGCCAGAATTGCAATTTTTGAAAGAAAAATAAGATTTTCATGAATTGCACCAGCTAACTGCGATACATAATTCAATAGCGAAAATAAACTTTCTCCGGGAAACATATATTCGAAATGAGGTCTTTTCAAGAATTGTATAAATATAAACAATGCATTAAGATTGCATGTGAGAGAGCACTTTGCCAATGTGTGCATCCGATTCAAAGATGAAAAATAACGAAACAATGGGCCTATTGATTTTCAATTAGAACGATCATTTTCAATTGCATATTTATATATGACGAAACCCTATCATGTGATCAAAAATTTCAAAAGAAAAGTAATAAGCAAGACATTATTATTTTTCCATTTAAATCCAAAATTTCGTAAGATATAATAATTATGTAACAATATAAAATAATACCTATATAGTTATTGTTTCATATATTGATACGTTTACGTGAACAGCAACATTGTGTTTCATTCATAAAAATTATATTCAAAAATGGCTTAATGCATAAATAAGGAAATCATGGTAAGACTTTTACTTGGCTTTTTAATACTTGTGATATAATTTCATTTTTCTTTTGTAGTCATCATAATAGCAGGACAAATTGTACTGTAATTTTATTTCAGAAGAATAATAAAGTTGGACATAATCGTTCTAGAAGAATTTTTCTGTTACATCAAAATTGTGAATTATTTGTCATTAAAGATTAAATCATAAACAAAATAACACGATTCTGTTCTTTAAAGCATGTGATCATATAAACCTCGCATAATATGCGATGATCTAATTGAATTAATGGTCATGTACTTATTCATTCAATCTAGAGAAAGTTGTTTATAACTGATCAAGGATAATGGAAGGGCAATCGAAGATCGTCTATTGTATCTTGGAAGGGATACTGAGTCTAATTTTAGCGTCAAATATGAATCGACACACTTGGTTCATAACAAATTGTTCTAATTCTTATATTAAACTCAGAAAGTGTTGATCACGCAAGAAAAAAACTTTTATTAAAGTTTGCATCTCAAAAATATTTTTTTTTTTTCTAAAATTTTGAAAAATAATTATTATTTTTTAGAACAATTTTAAATATTAATTTTTACAAAGTAATATTTTCATTTTAATTTCTGTATACAATAAAAATAATTAATATAATTAAATGAAATAAAATTATTTTTCCTTTCAAAAATGAGATCGGTATTTCAGGCTTGTCATTTCAAAAAATATGTTCTTACTTCAGTTCTCCAACAGCCATATGTTGCCGGGTAAAATTTCTTGAAATCGGAGAGGATTCCAACTTTCCCTTTTAGTGGCTCGAATGAAAAACGTTTAATCATCTACAGCAATATCATTGGTGTTATTTATAAACGTTAAATTTTAAATTCAACAATTCAATTGCACATTTTATGGCACTCTTTCAAGTTCAGTGTCTATATAAATATTTTACATACCTTACAAATGGGAATTCTTTTTGAAATTCAAATTTGTTTTATTGACTTTAAAATGTATGAAGTATATACAGTGTAATACATAACCATACCGCAAACTCTGACATAAACTATACATGAAAATTGAAAATAATCACATGTGAAAAGTCAAACATTAAATAATGTTTACTATGGTCATTTACATATTTCGCAATTGTCTATTGTCATTCTTCGTTTCAAATTAATATCACAACATTTTTATCACAACATTCTTGAAATTGTATAACTAAGAAAGCTCAAATTAACTGGAAATTATGTTACATAAATCTTCTCCTTGATCAAAAAATATTTAAATATATAAATATTAGCTACAATGGAAAAGTAAAAATATTAACCAACAAAGTTGCCAAACTTTTTTTCTAATTGAAAACATTTAAATGATAAATCGATCGTAATTTAGTTTTATTTAAGTTATTTACTCTGAAAGTTCTTGAACTAATTTTGCTGCAAAAAAAATGGAATGGTCAATGTCACTAAAGTGAGACCGTTAGGACCAGGTAACCAAGACCTTAGTTGCGCGGTCAAATAAAACCACGATGATATCGTATGCGAGGCATGAAGTTTTTGTCCTGTTATGTCGTCATGCTAAGTTGTCTACCACGCGTATCAACGAGAGTCATGGGTTACTGACATGACCGCATATAATATACACACAAATGTTGAAATGCTATATCTGAAAATTTCAAAAACAACAAAAACTTACAAATTCAGACAAAAAAATCACTTTCTTTTTGTTGTATTATTATCTAATCAATATACAGTTATACTGCAAACCTGCTGATATTTAAAAACTTGTTAACCACTTGGGTGTCGAAATAAACTGTTTTGCAAAGCATAATTAAACACACATTTGGTTTGACGTTAACGCGGAACTGTTACGAGAAACGCGACCCAGATATTACTAATTGGTAATGTAATCTAATTACAAGCATATTTAACGTTAGTTTTAAAATTAGTAATGAATCAGTAAAACAAGTCGGTGATTTTTCCGAAAAAGAAACACATGAGCCATTTTACGAGCACGTTTACAGTTGCTTTAAATAGGATAATCATAGTTTTGCATTAAATCATCCGAGGCAATGATATACCCGTGTGAACAGTTTTTTTTCAAATAATAGCGTTGTTTGATTTCCTCTGACCATATAACACTTTCAAGCAATCTGTGCAGAGAAATTGCACTTATATTTTATTATTTCTGACACAAATTTCGATTCCAAAAAGAGGAAAAACAAATTTGCATAATTTATGTACGTTTTTCATCCTATTTTATTTTCTTTCCAAAAACTGGTTTCTTCACCAGCTGCTGAAGCTAAGTGCTACAAGAGATCAAATTCTTTGTGTATATTTCGTGTATGTATATTCAACATGTGTTTCTTTTGAAAATTTGTAAAAATTCACCGTAATGTACATACACAACAATAAAACAATTTGAAATTAAAAGTACGTATATGCTGATATCAAAACGCACAGACTAATCAGAGAAAAGGCTTGGTCAATTATTATTGAGTAACGTGATTTACTGATAGAATTGGCTTTGACGTCACAAGCAAGTGTTTTATTAAAGCATTTCTGGTTGAATCTTTGATTAAAAACATCAACAGAATATGTCGTTTTGAAAACAAATAACGAGAGTTGTCGAAAACATTGTGACGAGGCGTCACTTTGGTTACATCAGCGAAGGCCACGAGCAACGAAGCGTCGATTAATTATACGATATACTCCAGGGATTCCGATTCGAAATTCAGAGTTCTCCTCTTTCCCGCAATTAAATCACGAAACGCCAACACAATGACCTCATTAACATCGCGACCGCGCGCTTTCGAAAGCCTCGCTGTTAATGTCTATTCGTAATCGAGCAGTCGGATGAAAAAATGTATCATCAAATGAGCACCTACCCGTCAACGGTATAGCATTTTCATAACTCAAATGAAATATCTCAAATTTAATGATTCCTGAAACGTTCCGTTTAATTAACGAAAACAATCATTTCAATCTGTTTTTCGAGAATTTCCTGTACTTTTTTTAAGTGTCAACTGGCTAATTGGCTAAAGTTTATTGTAGTTCAACTTCCCGAGGTCAATGGTACAATAAAATTTCTTGGCAGTTATGTTCAAATTTCAGACTGAAAATAATGTTTGCAATAGACAAAAAGAAAAGAAAAATAATTTGCCTTCACAAAGTTGGCATAAAAATGATGAGATGATGATTTTGGATAAATGTTTGAAAAACATTGACAGACCAGTAATTATTTAAGAAGCTGAATTGTCATTTGGAGAATTTTAATCCAACTTTCAAAATGCAAACACTACAAAAAATTTCTTGCAAGACACCTTTTTCTGCTCCAGACGTAAAGTCTAAACTAGGACATGAGAGCAAACTGAGGTCGATGCTCGAGTAACAAATTATGACTTGAGATACTTAAAAGCTGATAAATATAAGCAAAAAGTCTTGTGTTTCTTCGCATCTTTATACATATATTAACAAGGGTGAGATTCAAATGCCGCAAGTCACCTGTAAAACAAGTTGCATTTCAAAACAAATGACATGCGAGTAAGTTATAGAGAAGATGAAATGAGAAAAAAAATGAAGAGAATTTGTTTTAAATGTTTTTTATTTAAAAACATATTATTTTTTAAAAGTACATTAAAGGTATATATTAAAAGCACTATTTTATACTTTTAATTATTGATTTAATTTTTTTAATTATCAAATTTTGTATTCATATTAAGTAATTAAGTGAAAAAAAACTGATAATACATCATTTTCTTGATTTCAAAACCGGTACAAATTTTTCAGTATTATAATAACGTTTAACTTTTTGTAACTGGACTTAGCATAAGTTGATTTTCTGCCATTTATATAACTATCATATCGGTTATAAATCAAGTAATAAGACAATTAACATATTTTATATAAGTATCAGACTACGACATTAAATCTGTTTAATATTTTCTTGGATATCTGGAGTTATACAAACTGCTATATAATTATATACTTTTCTTTATTACTCATTTTTAAATGTAAAAAGAAAATAATAATCTATTAGACACATGTACTTTTTATTTCAGAAAAAACATAATGTAAGTATATATTTAATTGAAAGTTTTTTTATTGTATCTACAACAATTTTTAACAACATTAAAGTAATTTGATATCACGTTATTATAGTAAAGCATTTTGATAAAACATGTAAATAACTTAATATATTTATAATGCTATTAAATAATATTCGTATCATTTTCTTTATATAATACTTTGAGTTTTTATTTGAGAATCTTCTAAGGTTTCACTTTATAAAAGAGGAAAAAATATAATATTAAGAAATTAAAAATCTTTTGCAATTCCACGAAAATTTTATTAAAAGTGATATACATTTTTTAACACGTCTGCTTACTGATAATCATAATCAGTTAAATAAACATGAATTGAAATCAGTCCAAGACTTTTACGATTGATGAAATTTTACATAATATCTTATATATTATGATAAATTTTTTCTTTACAAGTATGAAACATTAAAATAATAAATTGCTATTATTCTTATAAAAACTTAGGCAATTTTTATTTTACATGTCGATCAAAGTTATAATCTTTTCTTATAAAATTATTTTTTCAGTTAATTAAACAGCAGGTATCAGATAATTGAATCATTATTATTAACGTCAGCTTTCATAAAAAAAAGAGGAGTCACAAATTAATTTGATCAGAATTTTAATGACTCAAAATAATAAATAGTTTGATGAATTTCATCTGAGGTCTTTAACCCATCAATTTAAAGCTCGTCTTACGGATCTCGATGATCAGCAAACCGGTTTTGCCATTGGCCCAATACGCGGATATGTGGGCAACAAATGACTGGCGCGCGCGACGACTAACCTTTCACCAAGGCTGCGAGATTTCACACATGCTTTAACCTCCTTTGTATTCCACGATTCACCAACTTGAGTATCAGATTTCTTAATCATCGCTTGCGAACAGACAACGGCGCGTGGCGTTAAAAATGAAAATAAACTTACTTAAGATTTTTATTTATAAGTATCACGAACACCTGCTTCCTGAAAATGTATTAATAAGTAACTCAGAAACTTATGTACGGTCTAAATCATGTTCACTTCTACGTATATAGATTTATTAGAAAATGAAGTTTTTTTTTAACTTCTAAGAATCTTTTTCTGCTGATGGTTTTCTAAATTAAAAGTACCACATTAAAGTAGCTGTTAAAATAGTTTGAAGAGTTTCTAGGATAGCATCCAGTATTTAATTTATTATTTGCAAAAAATAGAAGAATTTAGGTGATAGCAAACTGGTTTATCACGTTAAAATATAGCTCGAAACTATTTCAATATATTGAGAAGAAACGGTGTTTTAGTTCTGGTACTAAATGGTTGCACTCTTCATCGATGTTTCATCATGCATTTTCGATGGATTTTTAAATTTAATTGCAGAGGCACGTACTGCCTTTTGTGATCTTTCATCCTTATTATGTTGAACAATTTATTTTTGTTTATGGTATTTTGTCATTTCTTTGAAAATGGTTCTGATGTACAATATTTTTCAATTTAAATCTTTTATTCCGTAAAATGTAGTTTTGTTTTAAGAAAAATAAAATCTTTCCAAAATAAAGTATAAGACATTTTTTGGTATAAAATAAAGTAGATATAAAAAAATCCTTGTTATTAAGAGTGAATTTTTAATTAAGGAGGCAGTTAGTCATGCTCAGATAAATCTTTGTCTTTTTCATTCTCGCATTAATTTACGGAATGAGAAAATTGCTCGAGATGCAACGACCTCATTTGCATGAAATCGGCCTTTGTTGGAGCTCAATGTTTTCTCTGACGATTGACCAGTGTAACTTCAAACTTGATCCTCAGAGCACAAAAATGGCATAACACTCAATTGTGGCTTTTTGTCTCATACGAACAACACCCTATCCAAGGAAGTGAAAGCTAAGATCTGACAATACGGCCATGGGTCCCTTCTCTCTTTCTCTCTTTTTATCTTTCTTTCTCTATCTTATTTCGTAGTTCAATCGTACAAAAAAGAGATAAGAATCTTGACGCAATTCGTAACGAGAACAGGAATCAAAATAAGTTAACTCGTTTTTCTGCTCATATAATGATATTTTTATCCATTTTTTTCAAGATATAAAGTGATTATAACTGGATTTAAAATAAATAAAATTAAAAGTATTGGGTAATATTTATGAAAGTGCAAGGAAACCAAAGGTTGATTAAATTAAATTTATTAATAAAGACTAAATTATTAAAAAAAACTTATTTAATTATAAAAAAAACACATTTTATGAGGCTGAGATTATTTTTTTTTTTTTTTTTTTTTTTTTTTTTTTTTTTTTTTTTTTACTTTCTTACAAAAATTTGTGATGAATTAATTTAAGTGATAAAATCTTAAAACCTCTACATGTGTAATACCTATAATTATGTTGATGGCTTATTATCTACGTACTTTGTAGTTGTAATTTTAATGACCGTGTCATCATTTTAGATTCATTGTCACATGATTAATAAATTAGTAAGACAAGCAGATTTTAGTATTTTAAATATGCCTACAGCTCTTAAACATCTTATTCCGAGATACTTTCAGTGAAAAAACATTACAAAATTGTGTAGCAAGATATTTTAGTAGCTTATTTAATGTTTTTCTCACAAAAAGTGTTACAAAAATAAAAGATTCTGTTTCGCTGCATTGTCAAGAAACATAATAACATTTTAATTTGGCAAAAATAGTTGTCGGCATTTATGAGTTAAATGTTTCATTTTAAGAAAGTGTACTTCCTCATTAGAAAACAATTTCATTGCTATTTCATCCTTTGTTCTTTGCAAAGAAAACTATGAGAAAGGACAATTATGATGAGATGACGCAGACCACACGGCAATCAGACCAAACAAATGCTTAATGTACTACGAATTAATAATAAAGAGGCTGTAATAACCGGAGACGCCTGAGCCCACGTAAATTTTTCTGCAAAAAGGCTAAGACGTTCGTTTAATATCCCGCATTTACAACATATCCGGTTATGCCAGTCAGTGACTCTTAGAAAGAGAGAAAAAGACAAATTCACAAAAAGATGTTTGACCCACTTTTATCTGTTCCTATTGCAAAATTATTACTGACGTGATTTTGTAAACGCAAAATTTAAACACAATTTATTTGAATGATTTACATTTGACTTTAAATGCAAATAGAAGAGCAATAATTTTAGAAAGAACATCATCATTTTTTAACAACAATATATTGTACTACATGATTTGTATTTTTATAAATTATTCATTTTAAATTTTGCATATGTACAACATTATATGGAAAATACAATAATTCAAAAAGTAAAAATTATTTTCTAATTCATGAAGAGAATAATTTAAACAAATAGAGCATTAATAATAAAATAGAATAGGAAAAATGATTTCTTTCATTGAACACAGTAATCAAAGCAGATATTAGAAATTCCGCTTAATTGTCATGTACAATTACGTACACGAATCTCAATTGTACACGTTGAATGGTTGTACAGAAACATATTCTTCCTGCACGTTATTTCTTTTATTATTTTCTCTTGATTTAATTTTCTCTCTCATTATTTTTTTACATATACAATTGATCATTCAAGAAGTGCATAGTTCAAGCATGATCAGTATATGGAGCAACGCGATCGTTATCGATTTTTGTATGATATGGTGTTATAAAATTCGTTACATCATAAAGTGGAATCGTAATAGCATCCGCGGTATTATATGATCAGAAAAAGATGACATTTTATTTTTAACTTTTTTTTAAACATTTATTTAGTTAAATACATATATTTTTAACAGAGAGAAAGTGATGAATCTGTCTTTGATTTCATGCCATTTAATGGTCAGGTTCACTTTCGTAAAAGTGAAGAGAAGAAATCTTATTATTTCAAGCGTGTATGTGGACATGCAAAAAGGATTGCAATCTTATCAATTTTTTTAAATCGTCACAAACTTTAATATTTATAAACCAAAATAAAAGTTATTCGAAAAATTAGTAATGAATATTTATTTTACGATTAAAAGTTTTTTTTTTGTAAAACTTTATTTTATAACTTAAAAATTTATGCTACAATCAGAATTTAACACATATTTAAATGTATTTTGTTAAAATTTTAAGAATTCATAATTACTTTATAAAATTTATTGCACTTGTATATTTAGCTTATGAATCAGTTGATTCACTTCCCAAAAATGAACAACAAAGTTTGATACTGCAAGGTGTTTACAAAGAACTATTTATACTTGACATGTTTTCCACTTTCAATAATTATGTGCGTTTTCTTCCATTTTAGAAAGTCAATTTTTATTATACGTTCACTTTATAAAATTGAAGACAAAAAAATGTCGAAGATCGAAAATGTGTTTTATATTTCACTTAAAAACAGACGATTAATTATATTAACTTCTGTAAAGTCCTGAAATTTGAATTAATCGTATATTTTTTAATTTTCAGAGGGCCGAGTTGAGGTTTCACGAGATGGAAAATTACTCAGCAATTTGGCTAATGGAAAAGTATTTGGAGAACTTGCTATTTTGTACAACTGCAAAAGAACTGCCACAATCACCGCAGCCACCGATTGCCAGCTTTGGGCCATTGACCGCCAATGTTTTCAAACTATTATGATGAGGACCGGACTTAGCAAGCAGGCAGAATATAGAGATTTTTTAAAAAGGTAAATTTCCATTGACAAATAAATTTTAACTATATGTATTTCTTTTTTTTATGATAAATTAAAACTTTTAAAGTTAATTTAAAAAGATTAAAAGAAACTGATATTTTTAAAATAATAAAAAAGTTGTTAATTGTCGTTTTTACTTTATTATTAATTAAAATTTCTTTTTAATTTCAGTGTTCCAATTTTTAACAATTTACCAGATGAAACTCTCATTAAGTTATCTGATGTTTTAGAAGAAGTGAGTATTTATTTAATATACTATAATAATCGTATAAATTTGCATCTAAATTATTGCATTTTACATTTGCAGACTTTTTATAATAATGGTGATTATATCATCAGACAAGGAGCACGCGGGGATACATTTTTCATTATTAGCAAAGGTCAAGTTAGAGTCACACAGAAGAAACCAAATTCACAAGATGAAGAATTCATCAGAAGACTATCCAAAGGTGACTTCTTCGGTGAAAAAGCTTTACAGGGGTAAATATTATTAGATAATTTCAAGAAAAGATATTCTAAATCATTTTTGATTTAAAAAATGAAAGTGTTTTCACATAATAAATAAACCTTTAATCTTTTTGCAGAGATGATCTCAGAACGGCAAATATAATTGCTGATGACCCAGATGGGGTTAGTTGTTTAGTAATAGATCGAGAGACATTCAACCAACTGATCTCTTCTCTCGATGAAATTAGGACAAGATATAGAGATGAACAGGTTGAGCCGAGAAGGTAAAGTTTATTCGTTTTTTTTTTCATCTTAAATTTTCATTTCAATATTCATTATTTTTTATTTATAATTGCAAAATTAGTAACTCCAGTTAATACAAAAAATTGAACGTTTTTATCTATGCATTAAATTGTTTTAATTTATTAATCTTAAATTTCTCTTGTTCATCATTTGTCTGAACAATACTTTTTTGCTTTAAGAACTTTCAATGTCCATCGCAACATAAAAACAAATGATTCTTCATAATAATAAATTCTTTTACGGCATGTGTGTGTTAAGAATGAAAATTTAGTCATTACTTTCTACTTTCTTCTTTTCAAGTTATCTAAAATTTGTAGAACATCACTGACAATATAACTTTTTTATTTTAGATTTTTAAAGTCAAATATTCCGTTTTTATTTAACAAAGTAAAATTTAATAATTGTTTTATTTTTTCAACAGGTTTAGTGGAGAATTTAAGGATGTGCAAATAACTGACTTACGCACAGTTGCAACATTAGGAGTTGGAGGTTTCGGTCGGGTCGATTTAGTGCACATAGCCGGTGATACAGCGAGATCTTTTGCGCTGAAACAAATGAAGAAGTGCCAGATAGTAGCGACTCGACAGCAGCAGCACATAATGTCGGAGAAGCAAATTATGATAGAATCAAACTGCGACTTCATAGTGAAACTCTACAAAACGTTTAAAGATGAAAAGTATTTGTATATGCTCATGGAATCTTGCCTTGGTGGGGAACTTTGGACCGTTTTAAGGGATAAGGGAAACTTTGATGACCCCACAACTCGTTTCTACACAGCCTGCGTTGTGGAAGCTTTTGATTATCTTCATTCGAGAAACATTATCTACAGAGATCTTAAACCAGAGAATTTGCTGCTAGATAGTCAAGGGTAAATGTCAAACTCTTTTTTTTAGTCTAAATTATTTATGTGAAGCACACTGATACAATAATTGAAAATATTATATATTTTACAAGCCGCTTTGGATAAATTAATTGATTACAGTAAAAAGGTATATTTTATAATCCACCAGTTACGGTGTATATTCTGTTTTATGTAAATCTGTGCTTTGAAATAAAAATAAAATTAGCATACGCATGATCATTCACGTCGACCCTGACCTTACTAAAGACCTGAGTTTATGATTAAACATTACTTTGCAGCCTTTTGAATCTCGTTAGAAAACTGTGATTCGGAGTTCAACCTTTTACTTTCACCCGACCACTCACTCAACAGATCAACCAATAGCTGTCTATATATTTAAAGACCTTTTTTTACTTCTTTCAAACGACATTTGACGTCATTGCATTATCATTTACATTTTATCAGAACTCATGTCCTGTTGATTTATTATTAAATTAATGTAGATTTTATGTCTAATTACTTTTGTACGGAAATAATATGAATTTGGTTTGTCTACAGCTATGTTAAACTGGTGGATTTTGGGTTTGCAAAAAAATTAGAAAATGGAAAAAAAACTTGGACATTCTGTGGCACACCCGAATACGTGGCGCCGGAAGTAATTCTAAACAAAGGACACGATATTAGTGCTGATTACTGGTCACTGGGGGTTCTGATGTTTGAATTACTTACGGGGGCGCCACCTTTCACCGGAGTTGATCCAATGAAAACTTATAACATCATTCTCAAAGGCATTGATGCTATTGACTTTCCAAGGACAATCACGAAACAAGCTAATGTTCTTATCAAAAAACTTTGCAGGTAATATTTTTAGCTATTTTAGTCGTAAACATACTGAATAAAAGCTATAAAAATAATAATTTTGCAGAGATAATCCTGCGGAACGTCTTGGTTATCAAAAAGGTGGTATCAGCGAAATTCAAAAGAACAAATGGTTTGATGGATTTAATTGGGAAGGTTTGAGGGCAAGGACACTCGAACCACCATCTGTCCCACTTTTGAGAGATGCAATTGATACGAGGTACTTTGACAATTACCCACCGGACAACGAAGCGGTTCCACTTGATGATGCATCTGGATGGGATAAAGATTTCTAAAAAATGGGGAGCCTGCTTATTTAATGCCTGCAAAAGCAACAAATTCGTGCACAAAAGCATTTTTAAGATCACGATTTGTGATCTGAAATCAAGTACCTTTTAATCAGTTTTATAAAAAAAATCCCTGACAAAATCTTTGTAAAGTTTGTCTTTATCATATTACAAAAATGATTAATTTTTAAATTATTTAACGGTATCAGAGTTGGGTCATAATTAATTTAAATTATTATTTTATAAAATAAATCAAATCACATTTTAACTGTATTACTGTCAGTTTGCAATTTAGACATGTAAAACTTGCCAAATTTCTTTACAAAGCTTTTGAGCGAATAAACTGTGAAATATTTGTATAATTATAAAAGATTGTTGAATAACTTTATTTTCTTATTACGGATAGTAAAAAGTAGAAAGAGGTGTACTTGTTTTTCTTCGAATCTGCAAATTAATTATGAATTGTATATTGAGAGAAAAGGATATACTGATAGGGACGCTAGATTATTATACGAATTTTTAACCAAAGTGGTCGTGAAAAGGCATGTGCCAGTGCATCAAGTGCCATTGAAAATATTTTTATGTAACGTCGTCGATTGGTTACGATTTTATGACGTTACTTGTACCGTTAAGAAAAATTGTTTAGTGCGTCTTTTTGTATTATTACATTTTGACGTAAATTGTTGAAAAACCGTGTAAGTAACGTAATAGAATTGTCAGAATTCATATGTGGAGGGCGTTATTTTGAATGCTGAAAGATTGTGTATAGATATAAGAGTATATCTTGCCATCCATAGACGGATTCTACGATACGTTGTACCAAACATTTACAGTGGAAAAATTTATCTTTTTTATGAAGATACTCTTAGTGTCTAGACAAAATATCATTATTTTATTACATCTAAGCACTGAAAGTATTTTTATTTGAGAGCTTTGTTTTTCTTTTGTAAGTACACAAGATTTTCAAACTTACTGTTGTTTCATTCATTTCATAGTTTATTATAACATATTTGAAATGTGCAAATATTGTATGTTTTGAACGAACTTTGTGATAATAAAAAACAATGTACATACATTAATTATAAAGAAAGCAAAATAATAAATGCTAAATATGTATGGTTCGCATATAATTTTTCTATTCTATTTTACACTATACAATTTAATTGTATAAT
The DNA here is from genome assembly GCA_022817325.1 of Idris sp. 1 HC-2018. Classification (NCBI taxonomy): domain Eukaryota; kingdom Metazoa; phylum Arthropoda; class Insecta; order Hymenoptera; family Scelionidae; genus Idris; species Idris sp. 1 HC-2018. The sequence continues at coordinate 2,250 of JABFPM010001079.1, read as the reverse complement.
TTAATTGATCAAAGTTTATTTGTATTAGCTCATTTAAAAAAATAAAAACTTCTGTTTTCATAAACTATTTTTAGAGATATATTATGAATGAAATTAATGGAAAAATTATATGCAAATAACGCATAGGGTACACTTATCGTTAAAATCATAATGTGTATTTGTAATTATTGCAGCATAAATAAATGTTATTTACAAAGTTTTACTCGAAAATAAGTTGTTAACCTTGAAATTTGGTTTTTTTAATCAAAAAAATATTTCAATATTTAATCTATGTGGTTGAAATCTGTAACGTTAAGAGCTAAAAACCTAGCGGAACATACGAAATGGCGGAAATGAACCAAGCTGTAGTCTGTCAAAGTAAGGTATCTAGCCAGCAGAGGATTTATTCTCGAGTTTTCAGTTAAGTAAACCGGGTTGTTGTCGAATCGAGATTCCCTAACTACTTCTTAATCAAACAAGTATGAAAAATTACGTCCTATCGCTTTTATACATACAAACTATACATACATTCACACTTATCATATGCGCTGCCATCTGTACTCTGGTCACCACACTAGTTTCACTTATGATACTATTTGACGATAAAAAGAAACAATAAAAAAAGATTTTTCAGTGAGCCAGTAAGGCTAGAAAAAAAGAACTGAAAATACATTGAATTAAAAAGATAACATTTGAAGAATATGGCTAAGAGTGACTAGTTGAAAAAGTTGCTGCCAAAATTTACACACAAAAATTTTAAATTTACACATAAAAATAAGGTATCTGTAACCTATGAGTAAATAAAGACATATCACAAAGTATAATTAAATAATGAATAGAAGATTAGAACTTATGAAGACAGCTTACAGATAAACGAAAATTATATTAAAAATGAATCTTATTAGACATATTTTAATTGGTGTCAGTAAGATTTTAAAAAACTTTATTTTATTTTTTTTATTTGTCTTTTTATTTTTTTGTTACTTATATAATTATTTGTTAAAATTCGATGAAGTTATTTTACTCACTTTTTAGTTTTAAGTATAACTGAATAGAGATTCGCCGAGAAAGGAAAGTGCTTCCTTGGTTGATTTGTCGGATGTTAAAGTTGAACTTTATTTTTAACTTAACTAGTTCACACAATCGAAGCTGAATTTAGACTCTAATTTTTCGGTAAAAATCTCAATTTATATAGGCCATTTCTTTTTTCTTAATGAAGATGTCATTGGACATTTTCCCGGAAATATTTTGACGAACATCAAAAAAGGTAAAAAAAGTTTAGCAAATATAGACTGTTTCAAATTGACAAAATTTGTTAATGGACTCTAAATTGCTCATAATTTTATTGAAATATAGTCTATTTATGTGATTCTATAATTTAGAATACATTAGACTATAAAATTTAATTGAGTATTGAGAAAATTCGTTTGAATGATCTCATTAGCAAATAGTCATCACAACTAAGTCTCTTATTTGGGTTGGCCTTCGGATGAGGGCCTTTGGATGAAGGTCACCATAAGAGATGCTCAGTTTGAGATGCCTGGGCTGTTAGGTAATATGTTTCCGTCATTCGATGGAATTTTTATTTTTTGTTATTGTCAATAATATTTGAAAAACTGGCATTCCATAACAAACATAAAAATTCAAATTTTGAAAAAATATATGTGTTTTAATTTATATTTAATTTCGCAAAATCTACTCAAAGCCCACTTAATGTTTCCAGGAATAAGTAAACTTAAAGATAACTGAAAAAAGCGGAAATTAAGTAACAGCTGCGTAGTATAATGGATAATTTTCAGCTACGAATCTGCGTGGTTGAGCGGCACTTTAAGATCCCTTTAAGTAGTTGAACGTTAACTGGGCATTCAATATCAATTTTGTTGTTTTCAAAATCGAAAAGGGTAATCCTATCTGTTATTCATCTTATATCCTTCTGAGGACTTCCTTATGTTTGAAATTTTGATCGCTGTGAAAAAACCTCGTTTTTGAGGTTACAAACAAAATGCGGTCTCTAAATACGACGACAATTCTCATTTAATAACACATTCTTATGAATGAAATTATTCTCCCAACATTAAAGCTTCGAATGAATATACGATATTTATTTAATTCCCAAAATTGATAATTTTATTCAAAAAGTCCCTAACTCCGTGAACGTAGACCTTTCACATCCTCTTAAGGGGACACGCAACCAAAAAAGCTAAAATTCGCAATTTCCAACCGATTTTGATAATTTTTTGTTCGTTTGAAGTCATTTCATTGGTATATAAA
>JABFPM010001078.1:0-22648 GCA_022817325.1 Idris sp. 1 HC-2018 | reverse complement strand
TGTTCCGTCTGCTGGCCAACAAAAACGATCTTTTTGTTGTTGATCACATCGTGGGGGAGCTGCTTGATCAGAGTACTCAGGTTGAACCCTTTGGGTCCTCGCCAGGTCAAAATCTTCGTGTCGTGCTTGAGTTTGGAACCCTGCAGCTCCACGGGAAAGAGGTTCGGGGCGATGGGACGCTGCGTCAGGTTGGGCACCGGTTTTTCCTGGTTCACCTTCCAGTTGTGGTCGGTGGCGAACTTCTTAACGCTGATTTTCGGAGTAAACGTTGAGGGTGAGGATTTTTTTTCGGGATGACGAGAAACTACAGCTGGGGCAGGACCACAATCGACGAAGGCGATATCTACCGGGGGACAGGGGTCGTCAGAACGCTCCGCCTCGTCATCGGAGTTGTCCAGATCGATCAGCTCAGGAAGACTTTTTCCGCTGGCTTGTTCTTGGAGGAGTTTTTCCAGAATGTGTTCGAAGTGGTGGTTACTTTTGTAGCCAGTGAGGAGATATTCTATGGATGGGTTGTCTCTCCACCAGGTGGAGGGCATGTTCGAGTCCTTGAGGTAGTTATTGACATGTTCCCTGAGAAGATTACATTTTGCATTAACTTTACTGTTAGGTTTTGAATCTGATTTCAGATTTATATATTAAAATAAATAAAATTGATTGGTTACCTAATGAGAAACATATGTTCGAAGAGAGGATAAGCGATCTCGTCGAGTTTTTCGAACTCGTTTTCCTCGATGCTAGACGGATAGGGAATGAACATGATATCGGTTGGCTCGACGACCTTGGTGTCGTGAAGTTTCAGGTGCTTGAAAAAGCTGCACTGGTTGTAAAAAATTTGGATCATGCCACGTTTTTGACCTTTACGCAGTCCGCGACTATGGAGGTACTGGCGCTTATTAAGCTCCAGGTTCAGGCAGGCTTTGCAAGGGGTCTCATTGATGGGCACGTGGGTACAGAGTGCGAGGTAACAGGTGCCGCACCAGTAGCCTAGGATCCAGCTGCGACGGTTTTTGTGGTCCTCGTAGGTACTCTTGAATCGAAAGCTGAAAATAATGAATAATTTAGTTTTGGACAAAATTAAAAAATATGAATTATTTGCTTTATTTAAACAAAGGTTTAGTCAATTGAACCTTTTAATTCTGAAAAATGACAGCAGATGGCGCTCATGTTTTTAATTGATACGTAAATAGTCTCATTTACAAAATATGTTAAATGATCCATTGAATGAAGACGAGTGAAATAAAAGTTGAAACTGTATGAGATTACATGTAAATTCAGCCACAAAAATTTCAGTTTTATTTTTCGTACAGAATCATAATTGGAAGCTTTTAATAGTACACTTATTCCTTTATTTTAATTAAAATTTTAATGCAATGAACTTTTCTCTTCTAAAAACTGACAGCAGGCGACGTGCATATTTTTAATCTACAAGTAATTAGTCGTACTTACAAGATACACCCAGTGAATAATTTGTTAAAAACTACAATAATTACAACTGTTGGAATTCTATATTGAATAAAACAGAATTATAATTTAAGAAAGTGTCTAAAAGTTCCATACATCAATCAATTTTAGATAACAATATAGAGCAAGCAAGTAGAACTTATTTTAAAAAATGGTAGTAATGTTGATGAATTAGAAAATGAAAAAACACCTCTTTATGTGGCCATTAAAAAGAACTGCAAATTCGAAGTATTAAGGATTTTGTTGCAAAATGGCGCCAATGTGAATACTGAAGACGAACATGGAAATACACCTCTTCACATCACTGGGTTAATTTCTAACAATACAAAAGTCTTAAAACTACTATTATACTTTGGTGCAGACATCGAATCAAAAGGCAAATTTTGGTGTACATCTTTGCACCTGGCTTGTATAATACAAAATAATATTGATAACATAAGATTTTTGTTTGAACACGGTGCCAAAACAAATCCAATCAAATGGGACTGTACAACACTTTTTTAAACCAAGCTAAAAATCAATTCCAAAACTCTTAAATTGCTGATTGAGAATGGTGTCAAATTAAATTTCAGGGTTACCCCATTGCACTGCTGCCTTATTCTTACGGATAATAATTTTGAAACAGTAAAAATATTAATGGAGAATTCAGCCGATGTTAATGCCGAGAACAATGAAAAATGTACACCTCTTCACTATGTTACTGAGAAAAAATAGTTTTGACGTTCTAAGGCTACTGATAGAACATGGAGCTGACGTTAATTCTAAAAATGTACACGGAAATACAGTCTTTGAATATGCTGTAAGAGAAAAAAGAGATATCAAATTTCTGGAACTGTTGTTACAGCATAGAGCTGACATTGATAAATGTTCAGGCGAATACGAATTGACACCTCTTCACGTAGCTAGTAAGCTGAAAAATGATATCTAAATAGTCAAGTTTTTGGTCAAGAATGGTGCTGAAATTAATGCAAAAACTTCCAATAACCTTACATCTCTTCACTATGCTGTTGAAAGAAAAACAATATCAACATTGTTGAGCTTTTATTGGAACACGGAGCTGAAGTAAATACAAGAGATTGTTATCATTCAACGTCATTTTAAAACGCTGTTTTCAGCAAAAGAAATTAAATATTAAATTGTTAAACTTTTACTTGAAAACAATATTGCTCCTTCTTGCCGTTCAAGATTGAGTGAAGAGATGTTTGAAAAATTTTTATTTTCAAATAGTGATGTTGAGCAGTCAATAAGTTTAGGTTTTAGAAACTTAAGAAGATTGAAAATGATTAATGTAATAAGTGAAGAACAGTGTTCATCCTGGGGATCGTAGATAAAAGAGTATTTAGATTGCAAATTCTTTGAAGAATCCTGTGAAGCGGAAGGTGAAAAAATGTGAAATACATTAATTTGTTCAGATCGGACTATAAATTATGCGGACATTTTGGCCGAAAAATTGCAAACTGCAGCGACGTATTTAAATATATACGATATAAAATAACGGTTGGAATGACATAAAGAATTTGATTACAGCTTCTGAATAAAATATCTCTTAAGATAAATTTAATTAACAATATTTTTGAACATTTTATAAAAAAATCGATTATTTTATACTATTATTGTAATAATAGGGTAAATGACCATATTAGTAATCATATAAAATTCGATAAAGTTTAAATCATTAAATCAATATTAAAAATATACTAAAAATAAAAAGCAATGTTATGAAAACAAAGTTTAAACATTCAACTACAAGAATATCAATATTTTATTATTATTATTATGAATTGTCGTTAAATAATTTCTTTTGACATATTGAGCTTAGTAATCTTATTAGTAATCAGCAAACTTTACCTGTAATTTATTAGTACTCGAGCTTCAGTAACATTAATAAGAGAGGTACCTGAACCAAATTTATCTATTAATAATTAAATTAATATTACTGTCCTTATCAACCATAACCATAAACTAATTCCATTTATACCTATTTTTTTACGATGTAAAAAGATATAAAATAATTCAAAACCAGAAATTTTATTAAATATAGAAATTTTAAAAACCAAAATATTTATTAATTTTTACAATTATAAATATTATTTCGATGAAATAAGTTCAAATAATTACTAATTAGGACATTTACTAATTGGATCATTTACCTTATATCGAAATTCATAAAAGTTTTATATTAAAATAATTATAAACATCGAAATGGACTTAACTCAAACATTTTTGGTTTTTATTAGAAGATTTGTAATTCTCTTTGTATTCCCACGTTAAAATAAACGATTAAAACTTCAATTAATAATTTTTCATTATCAAATACATATTTTTTGACCAAGGGTTGAAAACTTTAACTCTTTAAAAAAGGTCATGTAAGTTCTTAAAAGTTGTAAGGAAGTTAAAAAGTGCGAAAGAGGTCAGAAGAGGTCGAAAGAAATTGTATTGTATTGTAATTGAACGTCAGAAACCTACCTAAAAACAATTGATACAAAATGTAAATTAAGGAGATACCCTTAACATATTAGGAAATGTTACCCCCAGCTTTTCATATAAAAAAGAAGCTCATAAATTTATTCAAAAATTTTGCCAGAGTTAAAAAATAGTTATTTTCTTCTAGTTGAAAAAAACTTTTGGTGAACATAAACAAATTGTCAGCATTTTAAAAATTATGGTCTTTTAAAAAATGTGTTCACAAACTTTCTGTCGGTAGTGTACTAAAAGATTTAAAAAAGTTTGTTCAGTCGTATTATTAACTATAAATAAAATATTTTATTAAACTTTTAGTGCCATTAAAAAATATACAATAGGCTTTTTTTTCGAAAAATGACAACAGATGGCGATGACATTATAAATAATCTACATAAAATTAGTTTTATTTACAAATAATCGATTCAAAAAATTGACAAAAAATCAAGTAAAATTTTTCTTAATTTAAAACAGAAACAAAATTTAATTTAAAACATACAAAATGTCTAGCATTTCAATACATCAAGCAGTCTTTAATAATAATATTAAACAACTGAAATTTATAATAGAAAATAGTAGTTAGTTGATCAATTAGAAAATAAACAAATACCTCTTCACGTGGCCATCAAACAGAAATGTAAAATTAAAGTGGTTAGAATCTTGTTGGAAAATGGAGCTAATTTAAAAGTCATATATGAAAATGATAATACACCTCTTCACATCGCTGTTACTGTTCCTAACAATACAAAAATCATTAAAATACTACTAGATTTTGGTGCAGCGATCGAATTAAGAGGCGACTTTTGGTTTATACCTTTGCACTTGGCTTGTAAGATAAAAAAGAATATTGATATCATAAGAATTTTGCTTGAGCATGATGCCAAAATAAATGTAATTAACATTATTAATTTAAGGCTTCTAGACAGCGCTATAAAGTTAGAGAACAATGCCAAAACTGTTAAATTGCTGATTGAGCATGGTGCGGAAGTAAATGTGAGAGATTTTTTAGAAAAACACCACTACATTTTGCTGCTTCAGTAAAAAATAATTTTGAAGTGTTAAAAATATTGTTGGAGAACTCAGCCAACGTGAATGCTCCGGATTATGCAAAATCACTCTTCTTCATATAGCTGCTGGTATACAAAATAACATCGATGCCGTAAAAATACTGCTCATGTATGGAGTAGATGTAAATGCAAAATATGAAATGCAATCAACGCCACTTCACTTGGCCGTTGTACAAGATACCAAGAAGCTGTTAAAATGTTAATGAAAAACGGTACTGCCAAAAGTTAATGCCAAAAGTTAGTACAATAATTATCACATGGCTCTTAAAAAACGAAAAAAATTTAGACGTTGTCCAATTTTTATTAGAACACGGTGCCGAAGTGGATGTAAGAAATAATGATAATGAAACACCTTTTCATTTGACTGTCAACATGGAAATTGCCTAACTTTTACTTGAAAAATATGCTAACCTTTCTTGCACTTATAAATATATTTTACATTTAAATAGCAAAAGAATATCTTTACGAGAAAGAAATTTAATGCATGCAAAAGTCAATTACTTGATCAAGTTGAAGATGCTTAATTTAATAAACGAAAAGCACTTTTCAACTTGGAAATTATTGAAATATTATCAGCAATGTGATTTGGAAAGCTTTGAAGAAGCATGTGAAGCAGAAACTGAAAAAATGCGAAATACATTAATTTGTTCAGATCAGGTTTTGCGGATTTACTGACGAAAAAATTGAGAATTGAAGCGACACATTTAAATATAGATGACATTAAAAAACGATTGAATAAGATTAACTTTGACAATAAATTTCCTATTTATTCAAAATGTTTCAAAGAAGGATTCGAGAAGCATCGGAATTGGCTAAGGTGTTAAAAACAGAATACCACATACTACAATTTTGTCTTAATAGTCGACCTTTACCTGATGGTGTTTAAATCAAATTTTGTGGTTTATGAAAAAGGACGATTTAACGAGCTTATGTGCAGCATTTCAAAGTTCAAAAGCCATGTCTTAGGGCAAATTAAATTGTCATGTTCAAAAACTATTAAATATTACATTACAAAAAAAATATTGCATTTATTATTACATTCTAAAACGTTTTTATACATTAAAAAAAATTGAGAATAAAATTTGTCAAAGTTGTAAATTTTTGGAATTTCATTTATACTTTTTTTCCTTCTTCTATATTTCGATGTAAAAATAATCAACAAAATGATTTGTAATATTAACTAAATTCATCAACTCCTATTGTTATGTATTGTTTTAAAATTGGTGTTTTAATTATTTTTTCAATCAATACTTAAATATCATTTTTTGTTTGCATATTAATAACTTTTCTTTCATTTTTATATCACTGACTGAAATTCATAACGAGAAAAATCTTAATTTTCACGATTTGAACATATTTTACTTAATCCACTAACCTTGAAGATTGCATATTTTATATTACTTTTTTAAACTTAATTTTCAGTAATTAAAAGTATAAAAAAAATATACCACTAATGTATTCCGATAGATCAAAGAATGGTCTTTCGGATTCCAATACAAAACATTTTTTTTCCAAAGCAAATTCAATATGGCGATTTTTTGACTGAAAAACGTGAAAAATTTAAATTCTTTTATTTAGTCACAAAATTGCATACGGCAGACTCAATATGACGATAAAAAAATCACGCTTTTGACCAGTTCTCATAATGTAATTTTTAATTTTAATGTTCTTGTGAAATTCTAGATGAATAATAAATAAAATGTTTATTATTTTCTTGTGAAAACTGCATTTAAAAAATAAAAAATGTAATTTTTGTTTTCTTCACGTAAAAGCCGCTATGCTGATTTTGTTTTGGAAACAAATATTTTTTTCGTATTGGAATCTGACAGAGCACACTTTAATCTATCGGAATATATTACTAGTATATTTTTTTCTATTTGTTTTATTACTGAAAATTAAGTTTAAAAAAGTACTACAAAATATATAATCTTCGGCGTTAATGGATTAATTGATTATGTGTCTTAAATCGTCTAAATATAAGCAGTAGAAGAGATATTTAAATGAGTACTTAATTACTTCTATGGCTATCAGCCACAAATTTTAATGTTATATTTTTTTCTTATAGTTAAAAAGTCTAAACTTGCATATTTTATACTTTGCTTTAATAATTTATAATCATTATTTTTACATAAATTGCGAGTAAATTAACAAGAAAATTGTCTTTAAAACGATATAACAAATTTAAATACATAATTAAACGTAAAAGTTTAAAAATTAATAAATTATTAATAAACATTAAATTCTTATGTATGATTAAAAAAATAATTAAAAACTAAGTTTATGTATAGAAGAAAAAAAGATATTTTCCGCGATAAAAATGTGTATAACTCTAAAATTATTCAAACATTTTAACCTAAATAAATAAAAAAGTAACAAATAATGAAACTTGCTTTATTGTCATTTCATAAATTTTTATGCATTTACAAATAATAATCATGAATCTTCTTGTTTTTAAAAACGAAAAAATAAACCTTTGTATTAAAAAAAATGTATCTTTAATCATAATAATCCCATTATTCATATCAATTTTTTTTATAAAAGATAAATTGTATAAAAAATCTTGTAGAAAATAAACATTTCCTACTTCAGCATTTTTTTTCGTGATAATTACCGTATCACTCAAGATAAAATTAAATTTTCGGCCATCAAAAGAAGAGTGGGGGTAAAAGTCATCCCCTCCACCAATATTTCGTCAAATGAAAAGTCACAAACTAAATGATAATTTACATTACAAATTTATGAATGCAAATTTACTTAATTAAATAAATCTTTTTCAAATTTGTCAATAATGATAATTTTTCTTTTATTATAAATAATGTTTGAAAAAAAAATCTCTTACCAGTCATTACACTGCTGACACCTGTGAAACGATATCGAACGATCATTTTCACTTCTCACATTTTCCGGAATTTCCGAAGGAATATAAGGTTCCTCACACGGCGAGAAAATCGTCTGCCTCAGAGCTGTGAAATACTTTTCTCCCTGTTTTTCCTCGAATTTTTTATTTTTTCGTAATTTCGGCAAAAAAAGAGTGCCATCGTGTACGTCGTTGTTATTGTTAGTCTTTTCCATAATTTTTTAATTAAATTTCCTGGAAAAAAACAAATCAGTATATAATGATAAATATTATTATAAAAAAATTTAACAAATTTTTACAAACATGCACTTAAATAATATTTATCTAATCTTTGAAGAATTTTTTTTATATTTTAATAATGATTTTTACTAGAAAAAAAATCAGTGCTCTTTTTCAACTTGATTGTTTTGTTCACTTCAACGCCACCTTTGTTGAACTGTAAACTAAGGCTCATGCGCAGCCCTCCTCGTGTTATTGAGCGCGAAGAACATCAAGAGAAAATACAACAACGAGCAGCACCTGCGGCGTACTCTGGCAATCTTCAGAGGAACTAACTTTTACCGGGTCGGTACAGTAGAGCGCGCGAGTGCTGCCGTTGTAAAGCAAAAAGTTATTACACAAAAAACTCTAATTTACATTATTAATTAAAAAATTAAAACCAGCTTTACATGTTTAAAATCAAAATTACTTTTTGCATATAAATTTTACATAAATAAAAAATAAAACTAAAAACAATGTTTATAACAAACTATCAACATAAAAATCAACCCTTTCACTGTAAAATAAAAAAAAAATTAAAAAAAAGAGTAGAGTTTAAGATTATTTAATCATTGAAAGTAAAATAACAAAACTAACAAAAATATTATGAAACAAAAAGTTGTAATGTTTGTTTAAAATAATTGAAATATATATTACCATGACGTAAATTTTGAAATTTTGCGTCATTTGATGTGGATTTTTGAAAAAAGTTGCAAAATGTCCTTTATTGTCCTTCAATCGTGTTTGAACCTAAAATGTACTTTGTTAATTGAACGTGAAAAAAAGAGCAAAGATTTACTTTTTTCTGAGATTTTACTTACTTAAATTCAAGGATGTTCCTTTGGTTTGGCTTAATTCAACGATAATCTTCCGAGTTGTTGAAGAAAATCGTCGAAATAAAGCGGTAAAATTGTTTTTCTTTTAACGAAAAAAAAGTCCCTTCAATATACACGAACACACCGACTGCATTAACAAAGTGAGCTAAGGTCGGAAAGTTAGAAGCAAAACGCGTAGATAGCGCTCTGTCGGAGATCAAAGTAGGTCGTCCAGAGGGCGCTGCAGATGTGCCGAAGAAATAGCTATTTCTTATAACCAGATAGTTTTTCGAATAAATAATTTTTGCAAATAAAAAAAAGGAAAAATAAATTTTTTGGAATGAAAATAGTTTAATTTTTTTATTTTATAAGGAAAAATAAAGAAAAACAGCGCCACCTATAGAGGGAGTTAATAAACTTAAGTGGAGGACTATGGAAGCGCCACCTGGATCTCAATAAAGTTGTATATATAGATAAAACAAAGATGTATACATGGAAAAACAAAATATCTTTGTAAATAAAGAGTTAATTAATAGTTTTAAATAAATTTTAGGCTCATTTAGTGCAAATAAAACTGGAAAATTGTTCTTAAGAGTAAAATAAATGAACTTTTGACGTTTTTTTTTTTTTTTTTTTATTTCAATGACTATTTTATTTTTGTTAAATATTCATAATATAATAATTGAACAACAGATTTCTCCTTCTTATAAAATAAAAACTTATATTTATAACGCCTATGGATAATTGAATATTAAAACAATCAACATCTTGACCGCCGTCTGTTTGGTACTTTTAATTGCTTTTTTGTTAAACTTATTATTAGTTGAGTAAATTAAATTTTTGTATTTAATCACAATCACCTTCGATTAGTATTTTAAACAACATAAGCGTACAAAAATAAAACAACCTCGTCAGTTAAACCTGATTTTTAGTTCTGACATGGAATCTACGTGAAAGAAAAAAATAACTTTTATCATAAAGTTTTTATTAATTAACAAAAAACAAAAATCTGTTTCACGTAGTCTCCGCGTACCTTTAAAGAAACAAAAAATTTACTTCGATATCACAAAGTGTACTCGATCGTTGAAAATGTGCGATTATAGTCCAGATATTGTTCGGTGCATTCAAGGAACTGCGTACCTAAAAATTGTTGATTCATCAACAGTTCAAATGTACATTTTTTTAATTATACAAAATTAAAAAGTTTACCTCTCATCATTTCGAGCAAATTTTACTTAGAATCTTCGTCGTCGTTTCTCATCATCGGATCATTGATTAACGAATTCACGTCAGAAAATTGATTGGTTCTGCGAACCGAATTGCGTTTTCGTTGTTTTGCAACACGTAAAGCCTCGCGCATATTTGACTCAAATTCAGTTCTGGTTGGGGCTTGAAAACGTGTGTTTGACGACACAGCATCTAAAAATATAAAATAACATTATTGGAATTTTATTTGATTTTCATTTAATTTTGTCTGGAGTGTACCATTTACTGCTCGAACAAGTTTGGTATTGTGCAATGGCATTCGTTGTGGTCGATGACCTGTGTCTTTGCCCCACCACGTAAAGTAAGACGCACAGTCATCAGATATCAATTCTTTCAGACACAAATTTACCGCTTCTCTTAAACTAAAACCACCTACGTGCTCCAAATATCGTACCTGAAAATTTAAAAAAAAATTCATCATTTTCAAGCTCTCAATTTATTATAATATACAAATTAATGTTATATAATTATTTTTGACGAAAATGTATACTCACTACTGACTCGTACAATTCACTACTACTATCATTGAAATCTACAACCTCCTGGGGAGTGCGCATAGGTAGACAGTCCGGTTTCAGAGGAGCGCGTGTCGTGTTTGTGTTTCTCCGGAACAAGAGATTTTCAATGTTTTCCAATCTATGATTAATTTTTCTAAAAAAAAAAAAGAAGAAATATAATTATATTGAGTTAAATAAATTGAAAATTAAATTTTCTTTTTGTATGTGCATTACTAGATGGCGTGACTGATGCCAAGTCACATTTTGTCAAGCATCACTTCAGCAAAGTCTGCAACTTTTATGCTAACCTCACCCCAAGTGTATATATGTCACTTTGTGATAACTCTGTTATGAAATTTGATAAAGTTTGATCTCGCTAATTACATTTTAATTTATCATTTTATTGTTATAAATAACTTGAATTATGAAATTGAGCTATTTTCAGATCTCACAACAAATGAATTTTTTTCCAAATTTCTATAAACATGTTCATAAAATAATTAAAAAATGTTTATTACGTAATTTAAAAATATTTACAAAGTAATTTAAACATGTTTAAAAATTAAACAAAAATATTTACATTAAAATACTCATTTTTTGGTTCAACTTTGAAAACACAGTACTACAAAATTAAATCTATTTTTTCTCCAAGAAATTTAAATGTCCTTGCAAATAAAATCGAACTGAATAAAATAAAAACCCCGTAAATGCTTTGGTTATATTAGCTTCTGTTAATTAGTTATTAACATTTAAAATTGAATAATTTTTAATAGTTAATCAAGCTTATTTTTATATGTAAATATTCAAAATTTTATGTAGATTATAAATATATTATCATCTTATTGTTAAAAAAATGTTAACATTATAAAAAAGTTTAGTGAAAAATAAGAAAAAATTTACTATTTTTAAGTTAAATTACAATCATAATAGACCCTTCAACAGAGCACATCTGGAATCAAACAAATATTGAAAAAAGTGTATAGTGCACCAAAAACCAGTGACAGTTAAAGATTTTTTGGATAGAAAATGTCTCTAATTTATGAAGGTCAACTGTATTTATGACTCTAGCTACTTCTGTCATATGTGTTTTAATAATCACATACTTATGATAATGATTTAACTTAAAAAAGTACATTTTTCCTTATTTTTCAGTAAACTTTTTTATAATGTTAACGTTTTTGTAACAACATTATGATAGTATATTTATAATCTACATAAAATTTTGAATATTTATGTATAAAAATAAGCTTGATTAACTGTTAAAAATTATTCAACTTTAAATTTTAATAACTAATTAACAAAAGCTAATATAACCAAAGCATTTACGGGGTTTTGTTCAGTTCGATTTTATCTACAAGTTCATCCAAATTTCATTTTTTTAGGTAATCTCTGTTTCACTGTGAAATAAAAAAAATATGTATAAACACTTGATTTTTTTAAAATTTTAATAATACAAATTAAATTTACCTAAGTTCAGCAATAATCGTGGCTTGTGCTGAACTAAACTGTTCATCCTGATCCGGAGAATCACCGAGAATAAACTGCAAAATGTAAACAGAGAAAGAAACGCTAAAAAACTTAAACAAAAATTTTGTCAACAGAAAACAGAGTCAGTTGCACAATCGTGATTACAAAATCGCGAATGAAAGTGAAATGTAAACAACGCTGTTCACCTGTTCTTGCTTGATCTCCATTTCCGCGTTCATAACTAAACTTTCAATCAGCTAAATAAATCTCCAAAAAAAAATTGTGATTGGTGTGTAGTTACAAAAAAATGCTTTGTTCTTTTTTGAGTTTTGGTATTTTTTCTTACAAGTCAACCCATTTTTTGAGGACAATCCTCGTGAATTGCAAAACAAACAGACTGACTTGTCTGAACTGGACAAATCACGCGAGCCAACGTAACTGCGCGCGATGCGGGCAATAGTTCGCCATGATATGCTGGCAATAGCTGGCAAACACAGTTACCCAGATGTACATCGTATGGTGTTGGGCAATGAGCAAACATAATGCTTACCAACCTACTGCGTTAGTCATTGAGACTAAATTACAACAAATAAATTTTTAATTTTTTTATTTAAAATAATACATTTTAGGTTACATTTGAAAATGACTCATCACTTTTTAGTAATATTGATTAATTTTTGTTCAACTGAAAATAGACCAAGAAATTTGTTTATATAAATAGTAAGCAGCTTTATAAACATTTATTTTATTTCAAAAAATATTTGTTGTATTTATAAACATTAGGAATTGTTAATAAATAATACAAAACACAAAAAAATCTTGTTCATGTTTTGGTCGTATATTTTTTCTAAATTTTAAAATAAAATTGAGAAGTTTAATTAAATTATTTTGTCACATTTTTCTATTACTTTGATTTTTATCTGAAGTCTTAAAAAAAGCTTTGACAAAAATTAAGATGATTTATGGAAAAAAATTGCGCATGCGCAGTGCCGACGTGTCTACATGTAAACAGCAGCGGAGTTTGATTTTAAGGTTATGGCATTATAATGTTTGTGTGCACCGCGTCAATCGCGTCTGCGAATACAAGCAAATTTGTGTAATAAATTATTGTAAAATTTATACTCACTTTGAGTATAACACACTTTGTATAAAGTGTGCTTGTAAAATATTATAAGCGATGGCGTCGGTTAATATTTCAATTGAAGCTCCCATTGAAAATCAAATTCAGGAAATCACTTACGATGGACAGGAAATTTACCAAGCGTATGTTATTTTGGAAATTGAATGTCAAACTTACATTTCATTTAAGTTTACTTTTAATTTTATACTATTTTTTGTTAATCATGTTCATGTTTTTTTTGAGTTTATGTTTGCAGAAAAGGTAAAATGATTGTTGGCAGCTAATTGAGTGAAAGTTTAAGATTTGAAACTGAATTTTATTTTCAGACCACTTACCTTGTCCGAAAATTTGGCTAAAATTGCCCAAAAGATAGACTTTAGTAAAACAAATGGCGAGGATGTTAAAAAGGAGCAAATAGAATCGACAGAAAAAAGTGAGGAAGACTCAAAAGATCCAGCAGCATTTGAGTCCTCGGTTTGGCCTTGGGACAGTGTTCGGAGTAAATTAAGGTACATGACAAACTTTGTTTTAATATTTTGTTTTTATTTAATAATTATAAAACTGCTAGTCATAATGATAAGTGAAACAATCATTTATTTGAAATAAACATATACAATCGTAAGCTTATAATTTTGTGATGATACCAACACAATTTAAATATTATGTTTTGAATAAAAAATTATTTAATCAGTATTTTTCTGACTAGTTTTTTGATGCATTGATAATATGTTCGAAATGATAAATTTTGAACGTAAAACATGATTTTCAAATAATAATAAAAAATATTTTTATTTTTGCTTAGGAATTAATTAATTTAACCTTTAAATATAAGATGCAATTTTATTATGAAATTCTTAAAATGCAATAATACGCCATTTACAAAAGTTTTATTTCTGAAATAAGTGTTATTTGTCAATTTGCTATATTCAACTTTTCTTTTGACTGTTATTTTATTTTATAATTGTAAATATCTCTAAACAATTATCGGTAACGTATATCTAAAACAATTTATAATATTTCTTCGATAATTGAACTTAATGAACATTTGTTTTAACGTTTCATCTAATAATTTTTAGTTAAAAGTTTTATTAAAGCACATACATGCAATTTTCCATATAACTTGATGTGTTTTTCAACTAAATTTCTTCTTATTCAAATTCAAATAACTCTTTAAAATGTACGTTCACCTATAAAATGTTAATTTAACAAAAAATCGAATTAAGAGTTTAAAAATAATTTTGGTCTATCTAATAAAACTTGCCAAAGTAGAACTATATTAAATAATAACTTATTGCGTCAGACAAACTTTATGTTAAAAAAAGTTTAATTAAAATAAACGTTTATTGCGTGGAAATAACTTTTATTTATAAACAAAAAATTACATGTAATCAAAAATTTATTGCATCAAAAAATTTTAAGAAATAAGTTAAATTTTAGGAAACATTCATTCCGTTCGAAAATTGTGTTATAAAAAAAACTCTGGAATTATTTAAAATGTTTTTAATTTTAGAAATGCTTTAACGGAAGTGTGTGTACTTGCTGACGTGTTAACGATAGCAAAAGACAAGCGTTACATGGTGCTGGACCCCGTTCAGCAGGAACCAACCGAGGTGAAACAGATGGTGCAAATTTATGCACGAAAAAAGGCGTTAGCTGGAGCAGCAGCTGTACTTATAATGGGGGCAGATCGACTGAAAAATTCTCAGAACGAGTTGGCACGGAATCGCACCACCCCGGACTTCCACATTGAACTGCTAAGACTCCGGCAAAACTGGCGACTGAAAAAAGTGTCGAATTCTATTATCGGCGATCTTAGTTATAGGACAGGTATATATTTTATGAAAAAAATACAAATTTACATAAAAATGATCTAACAATAAAATAATTTCAGCTGGGTCAAAGTACACACAAACAGGAATGTTCGAGGTGACCAAAGCGGAGGAGGAAGAAAAAAACAGTACGAGTCCTCCAACTTCGCCGAGTCCAAGTGCAGCTGCAGTTCCAACCCCGCCGAGCACAAAACCTTCCGCATTGAGAGTGACTATTCCGAGTGAACTTCAGGGAGTAGCTTATATACAAGTTTTGTGTCAAAAGGGTAAAGATTTTATTGAAATCTATCATTTATTTTATATAACATTTTTATTAAATAAAAGAAATTATCATTTTTAAAACAAAAAAATCAATCAGAATAACTTGTTTTACTTTTTTATGTAAACTTAAATTTTGGTCTTTATCTAATCAAATTATCTTTAATTAGATGTAAAAATGAAAATTATTTACTAGAGAATACTTTAAATGATAACTATTTGATTAATTTAACCAAAAGATAATTTTTAATAAAAAATTAACTTTATTATTTCAGATCAAGAAGACTTATGCAGCGTTGATATCAGTTTGTTAAATAACAATGCAAACAGTTCAAACGCAGAAATGCATTGGCAGCAGAAGCTTGAGGCTGCCCAAAATGTTCTTTTCTGCAAAGAACTTTTTGGTCAACTAGCTAGGGAGGCAGTTCATTTAAAGGCAGCGATTCCACACATGGTTCTCGAAAACCAAATTATGGCTACAGTAAATTTATTTGTTATTACTTTTAAATTTCAATTTGACTATCTCGAAATTAACAGTTTAATTTTGCAATTACTTTCTACTTTTAAATGTACTTTTCATTGCTTTAAATGTACAATTTACTTTAAAATGTATTTTGTGTAATTACTTCTCAATTAACATTCTCAAATCTTGAATTGAAAATCTTTCAGGTTCTTCCAGGAATTCAGTTAAACATCGGTCTCTGTCACAGCATGGGAAACGACAAAAAATCGAATCCCCCAGCCCACAAAAACGAGCATGATCACGTGCTGGAGCACTCATTGCACCAGCTCCTCCGCGAGGTTCACTACAAAAACACCCATCACCCGTTCCCCCACCCTTCCTCAGGCCCCCTAGGTCCAAGCAAACGCAGGTGTCTGGCTGGACCCACAGCTGCGGATAGGTATGAGCTCGTAGAGATGACCAAAAGTCAGACCCTGCTCGAACAGATCATTCAGCAGGCTCAGCACTTTTTTATGAGACTGCGTACTGAATACGTGCTAGACACGATAGCCAAAGAGGTCAAGGATCCGCTCATTATTTCTCACTGGAATGCTCTGAACTCGCCCACCCAGTCGTGCGTTCGAATTATTATTCTTACTCATGGGTATGACGCGATGTGTCGCACCTCGCTGGTCGTGCATGTCGGGGAAAAATCGCTGAAGTGTGTTTGCAGGGACGGTAGGGTTATGCATATAAGTTATGAACCCCAGGAGTTGAGAGATCTTATTCTTTGCCAGGTAAAGTGTTAATTTTCAGTTTAAATACATTTTTGATACTTAAGAAGATTGTAACAGTGACAAGAACAGAAATGTCTTGCTTTAAAAATGTCATTTTTGCTTATAAATTTATTATCAACATTAATTTTTCTTACGTATTGTATACAAATGTGTTATATATTTTATTTATTCAAAAAATACTATTTAAAATTGTTAAATAATGAACTTATGGTTTACTGACAAATTAGTCACTGTTTAAATCGTTTTTAACTCTATGTGCTTTTATTTAACAATAAAATAAAGTTTTTATGATTCATATATGTTATTTAACATAAATGAAAAAGAACATTCATAAAACAATTTTTTAAAAAAATCGTAATTTTGGTCATGAATTGAATTAATCAAAGTTTTTTACACTGAAAATTTCTTAAACAATTTGTACTATTTAATATCTATGTTTTTTTAAGAATTTTCTGTGGACACTCCTACTGATTTTTGTTAATGAATATATGTTAATTTTTGTTAATGAAATTGGAAACTAAAGTAATATTTGACGAAAATATGCAATTTTAATCACATTTTATTATTTGAAAATGAACATCCATGTCCAGGGTGTTTTTACATATGTGTAACATGATGAAAAAAAATTGCAAAATGAGTTGTACTTGATAATAGCACAAATTATTTGTTTAAATTAAAATATTTATAACTTTAAATTAACTTTTTATTAACTGTCGCAGGTTTCCATTTAAGAAAAAATTAATCATTAGCTTATTAGAATTTTATTACCCAAGCATTTATAATAATTTAGTTAATATTGTTTATATTATGTAAATTTGTATTAAAGAAGTATAAAATGTTATTCATTGTTAAAAAATTGAATGTAATACGATTAAAAAGTATTTTTGCACAATTTATATAAATCTGACCACGGTGTTTACAAGTGATTTTTCTTGAAATTATACAAATTAATAATCATTAAAATTTATAAAAAAAAAACAGTTAAAATAATGTTATTTGTATTTAAAAATAACGTATTAGTTGAATAATGAATTACAAATTTGACTATCTAATTGGTGATTTTTGGCACGGTGTTTACACATTGTACGTATAACTTATGCTTGTAAAATATTAACAATAAATTATACATATTAATCAATTCGTGAATTAATTTATTTGTATTAAGGTTTGTAGTACGTAGTCCAAAATAGTTTTCAGAAAGGAAAAAAAGATAAAAATTATAAAACTAATACTTTTTTTTCATCTTCGAAAAGTAAATTCCATTTTTCAGTAAAATTCGAAGACAACAGAAAACCATCCGAAACCCATATGAAATATAGATTAATGAATTTGATAACGATGTTTATATTACATTAGTTAGTTTATATTACATACAGTTACTTAAATAATCCTAAACTAAATTAAAAAATATGAAAAATTTGATTTAAATCTTCAAACTAAGAGTGCTTACATAGAAATCTGAAGTGAAGACAGCCACGGTGTTTATATTTCGCGCATTGCAAAGCTCGGCAATTTAAAAATACCCACTTTTTTGAGTATTTTCTTAAATACGATTTGAGTTCTCATTATAATGAACAATTTATGTCGAAATAAATTCACAAAAAAAACTGTCCATATATACGTAAAACTCCGAAGACAGTGTTTTGGTAGATATTTGTAGAATCACCCATATACAAGTAAAAAAAAAGCTTTATTTCAATAGAAAAAAAAATTGAATTAAGAACGATTTGAAAAATGACCAATTTTTTTAGCAAGCCATAAGTTTATTATTTAACAATTTTTAATTGATTTTTTGTTATATAAATAAAATAAAAGACATTATTATCCAGTATTTTTTTCTACAAATTTAATATATTTTTAATGTTTACAGATTTGTCAGCACCAAATCGCCGCAGTACAAGCTTTAGCAAAATGCATGGGATGGCAATATTTAGCTAATAGTTCGAGCCTTGGATTGGGCGCAGTGGAACCCCTGGGAAATGCCAGCAGTTGTATTTTGGCCTCTCCCATTGGTGACAGGTACAAAAAGCTTCTTTTTTATTTTCTTATTTCAAATGTTTTTTAAAAAATATAATTCTTAAATTTGTTTATTTTTAGAATGATTGCAGTACGATGTGAGCCACAAAGTGGGGTGCAAGTTGCAATCGCGCACTCTCCGAGGAAAGACTTTTTCCCGGGACAACTGGTTCGCGAAAGAAAGTGGGAAAACCTCGGGGGCTCTTTCAAGGAGGTGCGATGGGACAAAATGGAGGGGAAAAACTTCCTCAACAAAATGGAACTGCTTATGGCATCATTAACGAGTTCATAAAAAAATTTTTGAGAATGTGTTGCTTATTAATTTGTTACTTCCAGTGTGAATGACAAGTGTGGGTGAGTGTGAGATAGAAAAAAGTATATAATTTAATCCTCGTGAAAACGTCTCGTGGAATCTTCTTATGTTCCGAATTAATAACTCTAATAGTTGGAGGATTCTGCGAGATTTGAACATAAAGTGTAAATATAAAGTAATAAAATACAAAGACAAATTGAAATGATTGACTAATTAAATTGATTTTAAAGTAAATTTACACGTTCATTTAAGTGTAATTGTCAAAAAATAATTGATTTCATTTGATAAATTATAATTATTGAAAATTGAACAAAAAGTTTTCAAAAATATTTTTAAAATTAAAAAAAAGTATTTTGCTAAAAGATTATATATCAGGGATGGTAATCAAAATCACGCATTTGTTTTGAATTGTTCACATTTATTAAGGGAAAAAGTTTTTGTAAAATTATATTTAAAAAAAAGATTGACGATGATTCATAATTGAATGTTGTCATATGAAATTTCAATAAATATATAGATATTAAAATTCGAGTGTCTATTTTTTTAAATCTTTTACACGTACCTATAGTAATTTAACTTTTTATACACATAGTAAAAAATTCAAAACTACATGAGTAAAAAATGGTAGTCTTAAAAAACAAAAGTTAGAAACTTTTATAAAGCACATCAATTTATAATAGTTTCCACTAGATCACAAGAAAAGTTTTTCTTCAAAAGCCCATCATTGAAGACAGCAAACTGAGTTTTGGTCATTTGAAGCACTGCGGAATGTTGCGCAATTTCCCACCGACGACCTTGAAAGCAATCGCAGCCGTGACCGCGAGCACGACGTAGCAGAAGGTGATGCTCGCCGCCTGGTACTTGTAGTTGTTGAGCAGGGTCATGTAAGACGCGGCCAAGTGAGACAGCACCACCCAGGCGAGCTGTCCGCGATTGTTGTTGTCTAGGGCGGAAAAAAAGATGACGCCCCAGAAGGTGTGCAGCAGGATGAAGCAGAGGGTCGTGGCGGCGGAGACGATGAAAAAGTACTCGGTGCCGGAGCGCAGGCCCATTGTGCCTGGACCTACGGCGTCCGCGAGGACGTTCACCAGGACGAAGGCACCGCTCATCACACCGAAGCCTAGACCGCAAACGTAGGCGAAAACGTGGCGGCTCTCAGAGACGTGTGCTGTTGTCACTTTTTCAAGGCCGCGTTCGGCTTTTCGGAGAATTAGATACAGTAAATATCTGCAAAAAATAGTTTTTTTAGATAAGAAATATTTTAACAAAGAAAATTAATGTAACTAAGAAAACTTATATATATATATATATATATAAAAGAACAAGTAAGGAAATAGGTAACAAAATTGAAAATAATTTATATAATAAGTTATATGTAAAATGTGTATAGAGTATATTTTTTTAAAATTTTGTCTTGTAAATACCTGAAGCCTTCTTGGAAGAGGACAGAATAAATAATGCTGAAAGCGAGTTCATCTCTGAGTGGTACGATAGCGTACCACAATGCTGACGAAAGTAGCAGAGAAATGAGCCAGAAAAATGCACTGGCTATGAGAATTATTACACGAATCGGCTCTATGGCAATTGTAAACAGAAACATAGCCAGAGAAGGGCCAAATGCCAAACTGGCACAGCCGAAAAAGTCGATGATTGTCATGTTGGACAAAGTCTTTGTTTTCGCTAAAGTGAAGTACAGTCTCAGAAACCTAATTTAGTTTTAACTTTGTTTAGATTTACTGTTTTTCGCGGTAGAAAGACCCGTGGGGCAGCAAATAATTGTCAAAAACTTCATTGAAGATTGATTTTTCAGTAATACAATGATTTTTATTATTATTCGAACTTGGGTTAATTTATTTTGACAAGTATCTTGCCGCGAACTATGGAGCAGATGTAGATGGCTAAGTTGGGTGCTCAGAGGTTATTGTTGTTGGCTTTATTGGCTATAGGGAGGATAAGAGAGATGCTTAGAGGTTGCAGGTTGAAGTTTGAAAAAAGAGCGGGAAAATTGAATTCGTCAAAAGAATAAATTTTTTTTTATTGGACATTTTATAATATTTTAAGTTAGAATAGGTCAGAAAACGTCGATAAACTGCAAAAATGACTCTTTTAGGTCGAAAAAGTGTTCAGATTTTTTTTATTATTTAGTATATAAATAAAAATGAAAAAGTCTTTTACATTTAATTCGTAAAATTTTTATTGCTATACTTTAATTCTCTAGTATTATTATAAGTGGAATAGATGTTTGTAAAGAATTCTTAATACCAATTCGAGAAGAATTCCTTAATATTTTGAAATCTAAATTACAGATGCTTCCTGAAAAAATTCAAAATTGAACAATCAGGTGCCACATCATATAATTAATAATACGTAGCATATTCAATTTTACATATACAGTCGAACCTGGATAAGTGGAATTCCTCTGTAAGTGACAAAAATTTATCGGTCCATGCATTTTTGAACCTAAAAACCTCTATAAGTGGAATTTGTATACCTCGGAGAAACATAGTAATTTCCTATCATACTTTTTAGATTAAATTATACATATTAAAACTGAGTGGTAATTGAATATCACTTAAATCTGTCACCAAGTCAGCCTGTTCTACGGTAATCTACTATCACTGAGATTAGCATGATTATATATTACGATAATTTAAAAAGGTTATTTTTTTTATCTAATCATTTCGGCCTCTGCGCTCGGAGAGCGCAATTGAGGTGCATGCACGTTTGTCCTGACAGTCACAACTCATTTTTTTCCTTTACGTGTAATTTCTTTCTGTTTTATTTATTTGTTTGTTTTTTTCTCTTCTTTCTTTTCCATTTAAGTTTAGTTACTTATCTTCACTCAAATCGTTTCACCCTCCTTGGCTCACTTTTTTTAGTTTCGCGAGTCACAATTTATACCATTCCTAGTTTTAAATTTATTTTTTTTTTTAAATTATTTTTGTTAATATTTTTAGCCTTTTATTTTTTTGTTTTGCTGTTGTTTTTTACCTTTTATTTGTGTCTTTTCTTTCTTTCATTCTCGTTAGACCCTTTAAAATTTCCCGAATAACAGGGTAAACTTATTGTGGTGTTGCTCCTTTATTTTGTTTCATTTTTTTTCTTTATTTCTCTCCTTTTTCTGTCTTCTCTTTTCCCTTCCTTGACTTTTTTTTTGTTTAACGACGAAGGAAATTCATCTTATGCACACACAGTTACAGACTCTCATGTCCGATACTGAGCAGTGTGAGGCTTTTATACTCACTAACACCCTACGTCGAACGCCCCTCCCCCCCCTTAACCCCTGCGGGACCGCCTTCAAGCACTACTTCGGAGGGAGGAACTGGCTACAAGCCCTCCTTATATGTTATTCTTTATTTCTGCCGTTTCTCTCTCTGTCGAACTGGTGGAGTTCCTAAATAATGGTTGCCGAATATCCTGCAACAGCCTTCCAGTTCTCTTTTGTTACTGACATCACTTGGACGGTGTTTTCCGGTACAATGCGCTGCTAAAGGAACTCCCCGAGCCTTTCCTTCTTCTCCTGGAACTGCGGGCAAATGAAGAACTCATGATCTGCGTTCTCCACAGCAGACAGAGAGAGAAACGGCAGAAATAAAGAATAACATATAAGAAGGGCTCGTAGCCAGGTCCACCTCATCCTGTTTCCTCTGCCATTCTTCAATATTTGGACTGAAGCGTGCGTCTATCTTCCAATGTCGGCTGCATCCCATCTCAGCTGCCAC
>JABFPM010001077.1:3109-22649 GCA_022817325.1 Idris sp. 1 HC-2018 | reverse complement strand
CCGCTAGACCACAAGATCTATTAGCAAGAGCACCTGATTTGCAGATACCACTCATTTACCTGTCACTTTTCAAATAAGTGGTATCTACAAATAGGGTGCTCTTGCTAATAGATCTTGTGGTCTAGCGGTTAAGGTGCGTGTTATCGATGGAGAAGAAGCAGCAGCAGGCAGGAGTTCCGGCAAGGCAACATTTTAATTTGTTCTTTATTGTCAGATTAATTCTACATAACTGGATACGTGTGCAGAACAAATCGACAAAGTCAACAAATAAACATTGTTATGATATTTATTTTTTAAATACATTTTTTAATATTGAAATAAAAACGCTAAACACGCATGTTGCACGCATGTAACACGTATGTACAACATGTAAGATTAACACGCATGCTACATGTGTGTTGCATGTGTGTTGCACATGTATTAAGACACGCATGTTACATGTATATTTCATGCGTGTAACATACATGTTACATACATCTATAGCATGCATGTTACACGCGTGCTACGTGCATGTAACACGCATGTTTTTTCACGGGTTCTTCAACGTACATTAAATTAGTATTAAAGTATTACATTTATAAAAATGAAAATAATATTTTATTGATATTTCTTGAACTAATTTGATAAAATCTGTTTTTATTATGTTCAGGATAATAAGTATAGCGTTGTTAAATAAGGTTTTTTTGCTTGAATTTTTTATTTATAAAAGAAACGTGTGCATAATTTAAAAAGAAAATTAATTTTTATATTGTACTTTCTAATTTTAAAAGTTATTAACTTTTAAATTTCTTAATTCTTTTACAAGCAATTTTATAAATTAACTGTCTCAGAAAAAAGGATTTTCAAAAGAGATACATTGAAAATTCATTCGACTCTTATAAATTTAAATTTTTCATCAAATTAAACAATAATAAAGTTTGAAAGTTTATTTTATGTATTTTGAGTACATTTTCTTGAAATTCGTTATTATTATTTTTCAATAGTTTTGTATCACGTGACATGTGAGTTGTTGAAATAATTTCGAACTAACTCTGGGAAAAGTGTGTAGCAGAAGAAAACTTTCAAGAAGCTCAATAATGAAAATCTCGTTTCAGTTATCATTTAGTCTTGTATATACTGCGGAAAAACGAAGATTTCGAATTCGCTGAAAGTACAGAGTCTTTTTATATGAACAAGTTATCTAATAAAGTGGTAAAGAAAAATCTCATGGGGTTAAGCACGAAACACGAGTTTTCTTATTATAATTATGTATAATTCCGGAGCGGCGTATTTGGTCACGAAAGCGGAAACTTGGAAGTAGCCGAAGCGCACTAAAAGAATATGTGGTGGGGCATTAGCTTGAAAAGTTTACTGCTTAATAGAAAAATATGGCAAACATGGGAAAAGAGGAGGAAAGAATGGCGAGAGAGCCGCAGAGCGAGAAAGAACCTAGCACCTGTAAGGCGCGTGTGCATTAACTGTTCAAAACTGCAATGTATAAACTTATTTTGCCCGTGCATAAAGCCATGGACGAGAACGTAGCCGAGCAGACAAGCTGCCAGAGCCCGAGGTAACTATTAAAAGTTGCAAATTGCTGCAGACACACTGCGGCCCAACCGTGTCTTGGACACTCGTCCTATCCCAACTTACTGCGCTTATTTATTTACTCATATACATATGAACGCTACTTAACTATTCTCAAAGTTTTTTTCCCCAAACAAAATATTTGTCCTGACTTAATAAACTGACCTTTTTTCATTCTTCCTTCGCACAATTTACTTGTTTATACGAAATTTATGACTTATTGCTCCAGCTTGATGAAAAAAAATACCTTAAATTATTTTATACCCAACTTTTAAAGAGTCATATAAAGAATTTCATTTGCCAGATAAACAAATAACCACCGATAAGAAAAGTGGTATATTCAATTAATAAATGGCGAAGTTTTGACGAATTAAAATTTCATTATCAAATTTACAAATACATTTTTAATTCAATTACATTAAAAAAATTGGTTAAATAATTGTATTATATTCATTATTACATATATTACAATCATATTTGCAAACATTTAGAACATAAGAGAAAAAATTTTATCTAAATATCATAAATATATAAATTTTGAATTTCATTAGAAACTGGAGAGACAAACTTGATAATTATGATTGACGACCCATGGTTTATGACATCAAATAGTAATGTCTATTATGTATGACTGACTAGTACTGATGTTTAATCAAATTGTAACACAGGGCATCGTTCTTCTGGCATGGGGTCAGGTATTGACAATCATGTTGCACAAGAAAAGTGACACAATAATACCAAAAGATTATATAAATATTGCTTTAATTAATTTTGTAAAAATAAATTGCCTGAAAAACAATCAGGGTTTAGATCAATTCGCAGGTGTGAAGATAATATATGTACATTAAAATCAATTTTACAGACGCACCTTAGAAAACCAAGTAAACTAGAAAAACAAACGTTTTATTTGAAAATGTTAAGACATATTTTCATGGTAAAAGATGGCAAAAGTATCTTAGAAAAGCCTTTGCATGTTTTGTTGATTTTAGAAGCGAATTGGACGTTGTTGTCCAAAATCACCTCTGATCTAAACTTTCGTCTATGGTTATGTTAAAAAAGTTTATTAACATTCCAGATGATTTGTACAGAAAAGCAAATATTAGAGTTTTTTCTAAACCTACCAGAATTGAAAAGAGGGTTTTGCAAGGAGATTTCTCAGCCCTATTTTATTTAGAGTGCTTATTTTAACTATTAAAACTATTTGAGAAGAAATGGTTGTAGAGGTATCCGATTAATCACATTCATGACATCTTTTTTTAAACTTATGCGGATGACATTGTGATTCTCGTGGAGTTAACGCATATATTATTACATATACTGAAATACCTACACGAATATTGTTCTTAAAATTACCTAATTTTTAACAGCACGAAATCCTATATTTTAATTTTCTGACAAATTGGCCACAAACAATCAAAAAATTATCTAATTTTTACTGGATCTGATATATACAATGAATTCAACAGTGTATGAATATAATTATCCAAAAGTAATCTTCTCTAAGAACGCGAAATTTTTTACTTAGAGAATAATACCTTATTACATTGCACCGCAGTAACTGGAGCACTAGAATGAAATTGCATGTTAGTGTATTTCTGTCAATTTTATTCTATTGCTCACAAATCTGGGCGTTGAGAAGATTGAGAAGATTTTACTAAAAAAAAAAAAAAAGTAAAAAAGACAGCTATCTTACTTAAAGAACTTTCTTAAAATCCCTTTGTACTCCTCAGATTATACAGGGCATGACAGACTCTCTCTCATATGTGATATTTTTGGACTTATAATTAATTGTACCATCAAGATACTCCATATGTCCGATCATAGATATCCCAAAATTGGCTTTGACAGACTTAGAAAATTGAGCAATGCTCTACCAAAAGCTGATTTCCCTAACTAATACTATCAAGTGAGTTTATTATTTCAGCAAATAGGTATCAGTGATATATGGACGGTTGACAATCGTGAGATTCTTTTAACTCTTAAACATCTGACTTTACAGAAATTTAATTTAACAATGATTCGATACGACAAGAATCATCTCCCAGACTCCTCTTGTTTACATTTTCATGTCTTGATCTCTCCCCTGGTACACAACCACATTTACCATATAATATCTGCACCATAATCTAAATTAGATTTAATAACATTTATGATAAACGCCTGATATTCGTCTAATTCAATAAGGTACAGACAGTAAATAAGACTTTGGCCCTATATGTGGTGAGCTTGAACCAGAAAACATCCACCACTTTTCGATACTTTGTAGATCACTTGATCAAATTAGATTAAATATATTTGATTTAATTCCCCATGGTTCGGATTAGTTAAAAATTTTATCTAACCCTACACAAAACGATGTAATAAAAATTGTACATTTTATCAAGCTAGCCCCTGAGCCCTGATTATCCAGTTTAAATATGTTAACTAGTACTATAATTTTTAAATGATATTTTTTAATTAAGTGATATAATTGTATCTAGTGATAAACCGTACTGTATTGAATATCGTCGACCATGTATAATGTAATCTCATTATGGTTGTTTTAGTTAAATTTTTAATTTGTAAATTCACTATTTTGCAATGTATTTTACTCCAAGATACTCTTTTGCATAGGATATATACGTCCTAGGCAAATAAACTGTTGTTTAAATGTCAATTATGTAGGGTAGAAAAATGACAGGTTATGTACACGTTTAAAAGTATGTACTAGGGTGATTCGAAAAAGGTTATTTTCAGGATGGATCAGAGAGCTTTCTATCGGCGACATCAATGATGCTGAGTTGACTTGAAATTACTCAAATATAATTGACATATACATTAGGTGATATGATTATAAATTATATTGAAGTTTTTGTGGAAACGTGATAATAACAATACTTTATTATCGAAACGTTACTATTTTATTAAAAAAAAATCTACTACCTTTCTCCATTCATAATTATTGGTTTACTTGGTAAAATTAAATTCTTCACATGATTATTAGAATTTGAAAGCAAACATTATTCAATTCATTATATATTTATAACTTTTAGAGAAATATATATTTTTTACTAATAATAAGTTATTATACGGTCGTGGAAGTTACTCGTATTTCGTGAATTAGCCATACGAACTATGCATGCAGCATAATTAGTATGGCATATAAATTGAACTAAAACCTAACATCTACTACATGAATCCGATCGTACTAACAGATACTATAATAACTATTTAGTTCAATCCCATTTCTACTTGGTTTATTGAATAATTCAATAATTTTGAATAATTAATATATAGTTAAATTATGAAAAATTGATAGTTTCCTATCACTATATAAAAAAGTTTCAAAATTGATGTAAAAATTAATCTTAAAGAATACTGACAAACTGAAGTTATTTTAACAAAAATGACGAACTAAAATTATTAATCAAAAAATATTAATAATTATTGTAATGCATAATCCCTTTTTAATTATCGCAATATTGGGAATAATGTTTGCTTCAGTTTTGCACAATAATAATTATCCTCTTACGATTTGTAAAAAAGATTTTTTTCTTTTGAATTAAAATAAGGTTATTTTGACTTCATTGATGGACTTTTGATAGTTTCTCAGTGTCCAATAAAGTGTTGTACTTTCCTAAGCAGTAGTATACATTAATTATTAGTCGAGCGAAATTACGTTCTTCAATTAAAGACTCTATAATCATTGATGTTACCTGCAGATACCCATTGGAATGCTAATTAGAGACAGTGATATAGCTGTCTGTATCAACATTACAGCATTCTGTATTTACAAAGTCATGGTATTTAGCAACAGACTGCTCAGTACTTGGCCGCCTGCGGGATTTTGTTTCTATATTTGTGAGCTAGTGAAATTCAAAGAGTCCCATCAAACTAATTAAACGTATAAACATCAAGGTCCTGTCACCATTTTTCCTATCGGCTAAAATCCTTTGCCGCCGAATTTCACACCGTTTGCAAAAGTTATTAATTATAACTGATAAAATATTAATATAAATTAATTTATGCTCGATTCTTCACAATGAAAAAAGTCAACAAGGAATTATTCAACAAGGTAGAACAAATTCAATCAATATTTTTTGTAAGAACAATCTTGAACCCTCTTCAATATTTTAGGAAGTGTGACTTGTATTTAAATCTCAATCATTTATCAGTAAAATTATTTCTCTATGGAGTTGAGCAAACCAATGTAGTAGATATTTGCTTCATTAAACGTAAAATCGCATATTGTCAAAAACCTTCGTATCGTTTCAATTTCTCTTGATACAATTTTTTATTCTCATTCGCAAATGCATCGATAAATGTTCTAACGGACAAACCACAAGCAGCCATCAGTAGCTGCGAACATGTTGATAATTATACTGAATTAAAATGAAGGACTGGGATAAATTGCCGGCTTGGATGTTCGGTGTTAGTCGGTTCTTGAACGCTACCGCAACTATATGTGCTATCCACACGACGAGTCCACGCCGCGACAACATGCAATAGGCCAGCTCAAAAGATCGTTCGTTAAATTAATCACGATAATCGATAAGTCCTAAGTTGCGAGCAGCTTAAGTCAGATTGCTGATGTTTGTGGGATTAAATGTCGAAACAGATTTTCAGTTCGTCGATAAATTCTTAAGCCGGATTTATACTTATCTTTAAAATTTCATTTTATAATTGAGTTTTTGCTGTTCAATTTCGAATTAAATCTTTTCATTGGATCTTTTTTCTTAAACTGAAGATCTTTAATCAATGAGATGTTTAAAGCTCGTTAATTTTTCTTTACCTTATTATGCTCAATTTGTCTGAACAAAAACACATTTTTGAACAGTTTAGATTAAAAATATGCCGAAATCATTCACAAATTTAACAAATTTGATTGATTGTGATTTGCTTCTGAAACAATAAAATTTTTAGAAATAACGAATATGATTGATATTTATTAAATCTAAAACTTTTTTTTTATACTGAGTAATAAAAAATGCAACATGTGTGTATTAAATAAACTAGATCAAATAAAAATTAGTTCTCTGAAAGTTGTAATAAATTCAACATGAAGCAAACAATCAGAAATATATATTAGTTCAAAACGTAATACAACATTTTATTGATTTGAAAATTATTAAAATGAAACATCATTCCAATGTTAAATAAATGAAGCAGTATTAAGATAATTAAATATAATGAAAAATACTCGATCAAAGATTAGCAAAAAACACTTTCTTGAATTAGATAAAAGTGACACAATTTAATTTCATTACTTGATACACATTGCAAACATCTAATATTAATAATGTGTGCAGTGTCAGTATTAAAACGTTCAAAAATTAGTCAATAAAATTAACTTCTTCCCATAAGATCTATATTCCTATAAGATAATTAACAAGAAAATGATTTTTGGAAAATTAATTTAATCCTACACATCAAGGAAAGTGAAGCTCAATCCTTCTGTTCGCACAAAAACAAAGACATATTTCTCAAATTTTAGCATAATACAAATGTTATAAATTATGAGTAAAGCATTTTCTTAATTTGAAGAAATACTCAAATATAAGTAAATTCGCTGTAACAATTCCAAAAAAAGACGCATAGCTTTTAAATCGATAAGTGGCGAAAATCGAACGTCAGAAACTGTCAAGATGCACTTCATCGGTATCTTCATCTTCTGAAAGGGCGGCACCATTTCACCGTAATGACTTTTACTATCTATCGGATATCTTCCGGATCCGTAACGTGCATCGCGGTGCATAAAGAGCTCAGTTTATTGCATGTTCAGTGCGTCTTTCTCCCCACCTCTTGAGACAAGATATGCCAAGAAAATGTACGTCACCAAATTCCTCAAAAATTCTCTTTTATGTCAATAATTTTTAATCAACTATTAAAATTTAAGATGAATCGGAAAAGCTACGTATTGAATGAAGTACGTCTTATAAATAATATAAATTGAAGTGCGAATCTTAGAAAGCACTGCGTAAGAGTATTTCGAGATTCTCAGTAACTTGCCATCGCTTTTATGCGTCGAACCCTCGGCCAAAGAGAGGCTAAGATAAGGCTCTTATTTTTTTAAAACACTTTAGACTGTGCGTGTGTATGTATGTGTGTGTCAAATATTCTCTCGATCCATTGCGACCGCACTAGATTCTGTACTAAAGCAGACCCTCTTCACGTTTGTTTCAGGAGATGAAAGTCAACTGGGCGACGTCGCCGGGTAACCAACCAAAACAGGACACAAGTAGTAAGTACAAATACAAACGAAAAGCTTATTTCTTTATTTTCTGTCGTCTATCTAAGTTTGTGGTTTCCAGACAAGAACCGAATTCAATACTACTTTGAAAAACGAAAATTCTTAGTTTACGAAATGTAATCATCTTGGCAAATAATCATTATGTGGATTTTTTTTAAAATCTCAATCCAATAAATTAGTTAATAAAAAAGTAATACACACAAAATAATTAACATAATACTTCTGTATGTTTGTATTTGCATTTCACTTCAAATGTTTAATCTGTCAATTTTCCGTAGTTAAAATAATGACAGCAAACTGTTACTTTTCTGTTTATATCAAATCAATAAATTGTTATTAGCTTTCAAATTAATAATATTATACCGCATGCTTACATTATTCAATGCCAAAGTTGATCGACAAAAAGTGTTATTCAAAGGAAAATCACAACGAGGGACAAAGTATATAAGTTAAATCCAGAATCTTGTATTGCGGGCAACAAAAAATGTGGAATCCTAAGAATTATGGAGTCCGTGAGTAAGACGATTCTCGTGGTCCGAAAGAGAAACGATCTCGCGTGACCATATTTTGCTTCGGCCACGCTTGGTTTCGCGTGCAAGGACTGACCGTCTTGAACATTTATCTTTTTTTAAGTCTGGTGTGCTCCCTTTCCTATTTCGTTTTCATTCAACCGATCTATATTATCTTTATGCAATTTTGCAACAAATACAAGTAATTACGTTTCGAAGTCCACTTGATATACGATAATGCGCAATCTGTATTTATCGCGTTTGCGGGATCCGCAACCCTGAAACAGTACGCATTGCAGGGCAGCAATAATTTGACTCCTCGCTGACAGACTGTGCTCGATTAAGCAGCAAAAATAATTTATATATTTGGCTAGCTTTTTTACTTCCTTGAAGAAGAGGAATCAGAAATGCTTATAATGTTCACACTACTCATGTATTAATGGTAACAACATGCTGCCAACATATGTAATAATTTGTGCCCTCATAAAGCTGTATTGTAACTTGAATTTTACCAGTGAAAAACGAATTTCTCAAACAGATCATAGAGATTTATATTGTAATAGAGACATTTTTATCTAACATAGCTCTATATTTCATGTAACATTTTATACTTTATTGAGACCAATGAATATGAAATATTTAAAAAAATTTCTTTGTTTCAAAATTTGCAGTTTATAATATTATTAACTTCAATTATTTATGATTCAATAATAGTGCATTATAATACGTATTAAGAAGTTAATTTCATTATTTTAAAACTTAAGATAAAAGAAAATGGAATAAACTTTAAATTCAATTACATTGTCTTAACAAAAATAAAATCAAAACAAAAAATATAATAGTACATTACGTACCAAAACCCGAAACGAAGCTATTGTGACGAGGGTGAAGTTGGTAACGAGGCACAATGGCTTCGGTTCAGGCCATGGAACGTATATGTTTTTTTGTCATACGTGCACAGAAACGGTGCCATTTTGACCCTCATTTCGGGACTAAAACAAACTTATTGCAGACCTGTATGATGTCATGGCGTCTGATTGGTCCGTTTCGATACCAGGAGGTCTGCAATAAGTTTGTTTTAGCCCCGAAATGAGGGTCGAAATGGCGTCGTTTCAGTGCACATGTGACACAAATTTCATATTGTATAAATTAATGTAAATTGTTATATTTAAGCTTTTCATTATATAATTTCGTATAATTTAAATTATGTTTCTTTGTTAAACATTTCATCAGGATTCATTTTCATAGTTGTTGACTTTAATGCAAATAATATAACATTTTCCATTCAAAATATAACAGCATAAACAATTTTAACGACAAGATTCATGCTTTATTACCAAACATCGTTTATATAAACACGAAAAACTTTATTATTTCGATAAAAAAGATTTAATGCAAAACTGTGATGTTGACATTAACATAAAAGTCAAACTTGTCTTCTTAGTTAAATTATTGACCAAGTGATTGGTTTGTGTGACTATTTTTTTAAAGGAAATTTGCACGAAAAGCACACAGTAATAAAAGTTTTGAGCGTAAAACGACTGGCTAAGTGAAAAACTCTGTAGTGGGATAATGAGGTAAAAACGTTCACAGTTTGTGCGAGAAAAGAAATAAAGGAAAAAATAAGAACAACAAAAAAATGATAAAAAGAAACAAAGTTTGAATGGCTCGAGTGCACAAAAGTAGCCCACGTGAAGGTACTTCTTTTTTGGTTCTTCGGTATTCTCTTAGGGAAGGTAGTGATACAAACGGCATCAGCTTTTGTAATCGCTGCATCGTTTTTCATGCATTATGAATCGCGTCTGGGAATAATCGTAGCTGTATTTACGAGGCTTTTCCAAAACAAAGGGTTTGCACGTAAAACAAGCATCCTACTCGCATATTCGGTTTATACCGTCGTTCGTCCACCAACTCATAGAGCCACATACACACGCACAAGTATGGCATTGCTGCACGTTGGACCACCATAAGTCGCTCGCCTTTACTGCTTGCATTTACGCTATATATAACCGCTATCGTTATTAACAAAATACAGCAACACTGTCCTGTGTTTCACTGATTGCTGCTTAGACTCTTTGCCACTCAGAAATGCGCTCGCGCAAACATCTCATTTAAGTTATTAAATACCTTTATGATACATTCACAGGTTTTGTTATTACCATTTTATGAAAAAATTCCATTTTTACAATTAAAATATAAAAAATAAGCTAATTTGCAATATGTTTACCTAAATAGAATATTTATTTCAAATTTAGTTTAATTCTCTACAATTTTAGATAAAATAATGAAAAAAATTCACTGTACTAATATTAATTTAGATACACAGTTATATAATCGAGAAATCGTTTATGACGAGAAATCTTTACAGTTTTATGAAACTAAAAGGTAAAGGCTTGATTCCAGAGCCACATTATGCCTGCAGCCATGATAAATATACAAACAATTTAAAACAAATTATAAAACATTTTTACCTATCGTGTAATATTCTCGCTATATCAGTTCAACTTTCATTAATTTTAACCGCATGTGTATCATTTTTTTTAAAAGAAAATGTTTTTGATATTCAACGTGAGCTTTTTTCTTGCATTTAAATGAGTATATGTTTTGCAAAACGCTATAACTTCTGCAAGTTTGATGTGAAACTGAAAGTTTATTCATTAAGAGTTATAACTATGTAAGTTAGATTCGAAAAATTATTAAATACTAATTGTTGTAACTATAATAAGCAAAAATGTCATGTAGTTGTGCCTAGAGCTACTAACTGTAAAATTGTTTAACGATATTAATTTTTTATACAAGAATAATGATACTATTCTATTTAAAGGAATATTGGAAAATTATAATAAATTGACAAATTTTTGATTTAACAAAATTTTATTTAATAAATTCAGCAGAAAGCAACATTGCGATTGTAAGAAGATTGTCGCAGTATTCAATAATTATTTAAAACTTAACATATTAATACAAAAAAGTTCACTAGTTTATCATGTTTACGTATAATTTTTCTTATAAATAATTACTGAAAATCTAAATTTTATTCAGTAGATCTACGCTCACTATAAAGTGGTTCTAGACAAAGCTTAAATCGGGTGCTTAGAGCCAATATACACATTTATTTTAAAGTTAGTATTTTGTTAATTTAATTCAATGATTACCGATACTAAAAAATAGTTAAAAGATAGGATCATTTTTTAACTTTATAGTACATATTTTGATTGTAGTAAAAACAATTATTTTTGTTTGAAAGATAAGTTATTTTTGAAAAGCGACTCCAGGCTCAAGCCTCTCCCCTATAGGGGAGATATATCTGAGTTTGTTAAAACAAAACTTTCATAGTTTTTGTTGATTGTGCATTATGGTTTTGGATTGCAAATTTTTTGATATTTTTTTATTTGCAGTTTTATTATATATTAACTACTTCAAATTATTGGATTGTGCCACTTTTGCATTCTTGAATATTTATATATTCATATGAATATAGATGTTTTTAATTTTTCTAATAAAACTTTTTTGATTAATATAGTTATCCATCAATAAATAGATAAATTGAATGATAAATATAGTGATTATTAATGTTACCACTTTGATCCTTGTTTTATGTTTAAACATTATGTTAAATGCAGTTCAAACTAATAGTTTTGTGTTATTAATTCAAAATTTTAATGAATTAAACATATTTACCAATGATTAAATAAATCATCTATCAGAAGCTTTTAATGCTGAAATCCTAAAATTGAAAATTCATTTATAATTTAAATTTAAAATATTATACTAATTTGTTTGAAAATAATGAACAAAATATAATATGAAATTGAGAATTAAAAAACTTCTTAAACGAAATTTGTCACTTGTAAATTAATGGAAATAATCATTGAATAAATAAA
This sequence comes from Idris sp. 1 HC-2018, assembly GCA_022817325.1. Taxonomy (NCBI): domain Eukaryota; kingdom Metazoa; phylum Arthropoda; class Insecta; order Hymenoptera; family Scelionidae; genus Idris; species Idris sp. 1 HC-2018. Next base: position 10,464 of record JABFPM010001077.1, on the reverse strand, counting down.
GATCCTTTTTTCATTTGAAAATTTCAGATTGCATTACAATTTGAGTGTAATCATCATGAATATTCATCAGAAACGTACCTACGAAATTTTATTTTTAATTAAAAGTTGACCGCAGCAAGAAGTCAGTTGTGTTTGATAAAACGAATTCTCCTATTGTTTAAATTAAAAAAGTGAAATTTTTGTGCACGTAATTACAACTATAAAATTAATAAAAATTATTTTTTATAGTAAACTGAGAATGCGCTTGGCACAAATACAACTACTGTGGACCATTACACAAATTTTTTCGTATCAAGATTGGAAAAATTGCTGCTTTCACGCAAACAGATTTTTTTGTTTTTTTAAGCAGTCACAGGAATTTTTTACGAACGCAGAGAATATTTTGTGCATATATTCTGTGTTTACTTAGTTTCCTAATGACATAACTTATCAAAATTCATTAATCATGGGCAACTGTACCACTGTGTTTCTTTCTCAGTTATATTCAAAAATTTATTACTGAGATTTGTGATTACAATTTCAAGATATAAAAAGAAAAATAAGCGACAAAATAATGTCAAATGTATAATTCAACATGATAAACGAACACAGAGATGTGTGATATAATTATGAATGTTCAACAGTCAAATATGAGATGCTGAACATTAATTCCCACGTATTTATGAAAAGGTTTGTTTAAAATTCATTCACGTAACAACATATGAGTGTGAATTATTTATAATTCTGATAAATTTAATACTAAAAGAGTTTCTAACAAACTAAAATTAATAATTATGTTAAAATGCACTCGAAGACACACAATAAAAGAAAAAACACCACTCAATGAATGTCAAATTTTTGTTAATTTTTCAATAATCATTTCTCGGTCAATTCAAATCAAACATTTATTTGTCAAAATTTATCTTTAGATGTTCTCTTCAGAATCTTTTTTTTCCAACTTTTAAGTTAAAAATTTGAAATCAGAAATCTGATTTTTAATGTTTCAGAAATAAAGATAAAGTTTTAAAACTATATTTTCAAGAAAAAAAAATTATTTAAGATAAAAATTGACTGAATTATTGTTTTGAAATGAATTAAAGTTGAACATTTACGGAAAGGTGCGTTTTTTTTCCTTGAGTGTATATTAAAATAATATAATTCAGTAATAAGAAGTATTTCAAAAGTGTAATTTGATTATATTAGAAAATTGAATCGAATCTACCACAAAATTTTATTAAACTATAAAATATCTTTTACAATTTTCAATCTTTAGAACATCTGCACATTCTATATTCATTTACAATAAAGTTTTCTTAATATTCCCACTTTGAATATACCATGAAAAATATTATAAATTGCAGTCAAATTACTCTATCAAGATGCTTAATAAAATTATTTTAAATTAATAATAGTCAACATTCAATTTTCTAAAATGAGACAGCAGCAGGTGTGTTTTGCATCAAACAGAGTGCACTACTTTGTCCGTTATTATTTCTTTTTTTTCATTTTTCTGATAACCATAGTTCTCTTGAAGAGATTCAATTTATGAATTTAAGAAATTTCAGTCAACAATTCATAGCTGAAATATGATTTAAATATATTAATTAACGTTTCAAATAATTCTGGTAGTCACAAAAAAATAATTATAATTTATTAAAAAAATTATATAGCTAATGTGTTTTAATACTGTATTTTAAATGCAACCATCATTAGCATCATAATTATTTAGAGTCAACATAATGTTTTGTTTTCAAAACGATATTACAATTGACAAAATTAATTAAATTTTCACAAAGAAATTACGAATAATAATATTCATTTACAATTTGATTAATATTTAATGAATTTATGATAATTTTAGCAAAATGTTTCTTGTTTCATGAATAGATTGTTTTTAATTTAACTCTGAACCATGTATATTATATCTCCAAAAAGAGAACATGGATGGCATACAACGTTTGTTTTCACAATAACATTACATTTATAAAATTATTATTGATATTTGTATTGAAACTTCGTTAGAATAACATTATTTATATAACTATGAATCTAAAATTAAATCATTGTCAATAAAAAAGTTATAAACTTTGTTAGTTCTAACTTTTGCCTCATAAAAGTTGCATATTTTATGTAAATTTACGTTACATAAAACTAAAATGCAAAGTTAAAAACCCAAAGAACTTAATAACCAAAATAGTACCAAATTAACAGTATAATGTTTTTTGTTGTTCTTTTTTTTGTTTTATTGTTCAAAAAACAATTTAAACATTGAAAATGAAGCCATTAAACATGTTAAATGCATTATAAAATTCAACTTTTTACATGAAATATAAATTAAGTAATGAAAAAGTGCAATATATATAAAATTTGTTATTATAATAGAATAAAAATTACAAATGACTTCATTTATGTATGCAAACAAAATAATATTTATTAATTATACATGACTTGCATTTCTATATCAATTCAAAATACACACTTGATTTATTTTATTGAATAATTAATAAAAACTCATTGTTTTTTTATTCATTGTAAAAGTATAAAACGTGATATTAGTTAACCTTATCCTTTTAACTAATTTAATGTTTCAATAAATCCAAAATTGTTTTCTCTCGTTTGATTCGCACCTCAAAAACAGACTCAAATCATTTTCCGATATTTTTTCAAACAACACTGCATTGGTGTGACCACAAAGTATCTTCCACCAGCTCATCCATTTTTCAAGCGTTACAATTAAAAATTGCTCGAACTAGTGCATGATTACTCGGAACAAGTTAACCACTCGATGATTAAAAATATCAAAACGACTAAACTGTGAAACAAATAACAAATAGTATTTTCAATCAACAAATTGGTCTGTCATACAAATGTCGTCGATTATTGTATTAAAGAACTGAATTAGTTATAGAATGTCGGGATAGTTAGCGAAATGTCCATTGAGTGCGGTTTCAGGCGTTCAAATTCAATCTCCGATTAAGCCTCGATGCCTTTTTATTCTTCGTCAACCACTCGTGTTTGGTGGCCCAGAAACCCTGATTGCGATGTGCCATGTTGGTGGTCTGCGGTTTTCTGGTCCCTTGAAACCGGCTTGTCATCGGCAGATCTGTTGCTTACGATTCAGTAACGTGTGCTTGTTGCAAGAATTCCATTTGTAGTTTGCGAGAAAAATCGCTAAACCGCGTGCTCGGCAACCAAAACTATCCGTAAAACGTGGATAATCTCAATGTTGTCTTTCGATTCTTTTTTTTTTATTTGCGTCCAATTATTCTCTTAAGAATAAAATATCAGTGCCATTTTGCTGGATCGGAAATATTGTTTTTATAGTATTTGAGAAAAGCCGGTAATTCGTACAATCGAAATCCATCCGGGTACAAAGGAATATAAGGAAATAAATTTTAAAAACTGTTTGCTTTGGATCGTCTTCTTCTCCGAGAGCACGACTTTATTTTTCTACTTTCAATGTCAGCTGAAATATTTGCTTGCGGTGCGTATCAGAAATTCTGTCTCACTTGACAATTTATATAAACGTGTACTTAACTAGTCACAAAGCGATTTAAACTGAAGACGAGGTATTAGGTCCAACTGAGGATTAAATTTGCTGAGATTATGTATCTGATAAAAATGTATTCAACGCTGACCAAAATCCTTATTTCAAGTTTACTTGTTGAACAATCTATAGATTTATTTTAAGAATACTTTATAGAGATTGATAAAATTGTGTATCTTTATCGTACTTTTTAGTTACAGGACTGAAAAGGTCATGGTTAAAGTACACACAAGAAACTCTTGTTTTTGGATGATTATTAAAGTGCAAATTATTACTTTTTCACATATTCTTTTGTAATTAAAATATATACATTTAATTTGCTATGGCATTTAGAAATAAAAAAAAACAAACTATTGTTTTTATTTTCTGTGGAAATTTATTTTTCATATCAGAGATAGCTGACTTTTGGCCAGAGTCACTTTCAGAGAATATATGTTGTTTATCTAGGCAATAATTTTTTGCAAATGATTTATAAAATTTATACGTCAATATAATTATTTTGCAATACAAATCCTATTTGCAAAAAATGATGTGTTGAAATGAACACATTGTTTGAAGACTATAGGTATGGTACTATATAATTTTTTTCATATTTTTCGCTTTGTGTAACCTGTTTTATTCGTCATTGTTTACAAAACACTATTTTATCAATAAAACAATTTTAAAAAATCTATTACAATAACATAAAGTACATTTACAATTATAATTAAAAGTGGAAAATGTTATAAAAATTGTAATTTTAAATGTAAGTTTTTATTGTAAAGTTTGCATAATTGAAAAATGTATTATTATTATTTAATTTTATTTGGAATTGACCATTGTATAATAAAACTCATTTTTTATGAATCTCAGACCCGCTACAAATAAATATATGAGATGTAATAAATATTAAAGTTTCTGAATGTTTTTCATCTTCATTGCTAATATTTATTATATTAATATTTAAAAATAGAACGTTTTATTAATATTTATAGCAACTCAGTTTTATTTCTTCACTACAACAATTTTTCATATATTATCAAAAACTTCAAAATGAATGTCAAAGATTCGATATTGGACCATATTCAAATTTATCAATAATCAAAATTTATTCATATTATAAAATGTAATAGAATATTTTCTCGGAAACTTTATATTTTATTAAAATGTCTTCAGATTTGAATTATACAAAGATTGTGAAGCTATTTGAGACTTAGACAGTTTAAACTGACTCTGCCTGATTATATCTAAGCCATATGCACTAGCTTTATAGAAAAATATTTTACAAATTTACAATTCAAATATAAAAAATAATTATTTTGCTTTATTTTAACTTTCAAGCTATTAATGACATTTTATTTCAATATACTATTAAATCAATGTTTTTATTTCTGTTCTATTACAAGAGTATGAGAACCTATTTAGTTTTTCCAGTACATTTTTGACATAATTAATTTCTCTTAAACTATTAACGATGAAATTATAAAACAACTACTATATATTTTTTACAAGCTTGTAAAAGATCTTAGACATGAATAATCCAATGCGCAGACCAAGAACTGAATGCAGTCTGGTCCGCCGCAGGCTCATTGTCCTGTTATTTCATGTTCAATACATAAATACCATACTTATTATATTGATTCCAAATTTTATGTTATATTATAAAATGTAATAATCTTTGAAAATTTACTAGCTTTATTTTTATTTATTACATTTAATTATTCGGCTAATTTGATTTGAAAAATTTAATTATTTTATTCGACTTATTATCATGTTGGCAAAATAGGTCTAACATAATTCAATAATATTTCCTATAATGTTATTTAGAAACATGTTATCAAAGATTTTTATTTCTAAATTCATAGTAATTTTATCTAATGTATAAAAAACAACCATTTTTTATAAATGTAAAATATATTAAGATATTGAGGTAATGTTGCATTTTTATTATCATCTATTTTATGTAACCTTATAAACTGAAAAAATTATTTCATTGTAAATTAAAATATATAACAACGGGTTTTAGGGTTAATAAGAACACATCTTAAATACAAGTGTTTAATGAAACAAACTGAATAGGTTAGTTAGGAGCCTGCACAAAATAACCTTATTTGACAGTTAAATAATTCAAATTAAATAAGGTATTTCTTTGTAATCGTACGAAATATTTATCACCAAAGATACTCGTTACAAATAATCCACTTAATAACACCAAGTCCTTAAGTGTCTTTATCATGTCAGAACGAGTGGTTTGCAAACTACCAGTTAATGCAAAGATACAGCTTTTAATCAAGTTAATGCAACCACACTAGCCGATATATGTCAGAGTAGAATCAACATCTACATTACGACTGCGCAATATATTTAATTGGTGTTTTAAGAAACAGGTGACTGTGGCAGTGCCATCGCGTGACAGTCAAGAGTTGCAAATTCCACCTCTGGCCTACAATCAAACATTTTTCGTGATAAATTGTATATCAGACCACTGAGTCCGCTATTTCTTAAATCGATCTTGTCAATTCTCAAATAAGAATTTCAGCGAAATTCGGGTTAGACCTTGGCCTGCTGAACATTTAACTGTGTGTATATACGAAACAAATGAAACTACAAGCAGTTTTAATTAAATTTTTCGAATTGTTACGTTCGAGTGCAATATAAAACATGAGTGTAATGAAAATTTTAGAAGACGTGTTTCAGCTGTAATTTGATTTGTAAAATACTGTTTTCAATTTTGTGATTTCAAATGATCAAAATGCTCGGAAAACAATAACAGAATCAATGTTTTTTTTCAACTTTTTAACACAATGAAAGATAATTTGTAAAATCTTTCACTGCAGTCAAACATTATGTTATTGAACCATGGAGTCAAACAAATCGTAATGTTTTAATGAAAAGAGTACTTTTCCAAGCATGTAACACATTAATTTGTTTTTGTTTGCTAAAAACAATTTCATGAAATTATTCGCATTACGTCGAAACCGAACATCTATTATCTCCTCATATCAAAATTCGAATTTTTTAATACCCATGTTCGATGGTTATGTGCAACAGCTAACGTTATTTATGCTCTAAGGTTTCCCAAGATTTACATAAAATCTACTGTTTTATCTTTGCAAAAGTCATAAAATATTATCGTAAAATTTTTATTCTTTTCGAAAATTTAATTGAAACATAAATATAAAAATGTTTGAGGCCGCGTCGGCCGAAAAATCTTAACATCATTCAGTGCAATGAATTGCAGTTATAGCCGAAATTAAACGCAGTAATTCCACAATCCATTAAATAATGGGAAAGGCAACGTTTCTTCGTTTATATTGAGGCACGAGCTTTTCTCAATATTTTTTATACCTACATTATTGCAATTTCGATATTTTAGATACCATAGTCTCGCGGACGTGAAATATTATTAGAATTATATTTAACGGTATTTTCCTCTTTTCATGCAATATCGAGAAGCCTGTCGGTCCCACGCGTACTATAATTCTGCGCCAACGTGAATATACAACGCAAAATAGTGGTTCATCCTATTTCTCTATTAATGACACCCACGTGTCTTTCTTGTCGACGATTTTTTTCTTTTTCCGAACAATTTCTTGTTCCAACTAATCTTAAAAAACGATTTCTATTTTAATTTTCACTCAAATCTTAAAAAAATGTATTATAATATTTGTATAATATTTTTATAATATCTAATAAATTTAAAAAAAATAGAAAAAATTATTCATCACCTTTCAAGAAAAACTTAATTATATAAAAATTTATGGAACGCTGAAGTAATTTGGATCCTTCTTGCAGAGTTTTTTTGTGATATTTGATCATTGAAAGCTAAACGTAACCAAAGCTTAACTCG